>JAGMWU010000035.1:1103537-1256308 GCA_018697195.1 Certhia americana | reverse complement strand
GAGCCATCCCGGATCCCGCCCTCACGGAGCCATCCCGGATCCCGCCCCGGCGCTTCCCGCCTCGCGCCCGCCCTCCCTCCCGCGCGTCAAACGCCGGCCGTCACGCGGGCGTTGTAATGTACCAAAACAGCGCGCACCACCGCCCCGCGCACGCCCTGCCCGCCCAGCCCCGCGCCTGTCCGCCGGCACCGGCTCCGCGCCCGCGCTCTTCCCGACCCGCCCGGCGACGGCATCCAGGGCGCTGACCCGTTCCCGCCTCCGCCACCCGCGGTGTCCGCCTCGGCGCGGGGATGCGGGGCAGGGGCGGCCGCAGCCGGCGGGCGGCCGCAGCTGCGCGTAGCCCAGAGAGCGGGCGGGCGGCAGCGCGGCACTGCGCGCCTATTAGGAGGTGCGTGGTAGCGATGGCGGCGGTGGGTGAGACTTTTCCTGTCAGCGGATCCGGCTGGCCCAGCCGGCGGGCGGTGGGGCCGCGCCCCGCCCCAGCCCGGAGCAGCCGAGCGGCACCGGTCCGAGCCCGGCCGAACCCCACCGAGCGGCGCTGGGCGGAGCCGAACCGCGCCGGGCAGCGCCATGGGGCTGCTGGAGCGGCTGAGGAAGGAGTGGTTCATCCTCGGCATCGTGCTGGTCATCGCCGTGGCGCGGCTGGAGCCCGGCGTCGGCGTCAAAGGCGGTGAGTGCGGGCACTGTGCCCCGGCAGCTGCCGGGACTTTGCCGGCTCCCGGCGGCCGCAATGCCCCCGCTCCGGGTCCCTGCCCTCCATCGGCTCCTCTTGTCCCCTGCTGCCAGCCACCGCTCCTCAGGAAAGCCGGGCACGGCTCCCGGGTGTCTTTGCTCGGCGCTGTGCCGGCGGGGCGTCCCGCTCTTTTGGGATTGGGAGAGTGCTGGAAGCCAAGTCGTGAATGTGCTCCTGTTGAAAACTTCCCGAGCTGTGGGTAGGAAGTGCTGGCAGCTCGGGGTAGGGGTGTCTGCCGGCTGGGAGATTCCCCGCAGGTGTGTTGGGCTCAATTCTCAGGGGCTGCGTTTCGTCCAGACATTGCGCTTTATAGTAGAACACTTTTTTTCTTTTTTTTTTTTTTTTCCTCGTTGTTGTTCCCTTTTACTTCTTCATGACAGGCGGGGAAAACCAGGGAAACTGATCCTGAAACTGATCCTGTGGAAAGTGGTGGTGTGAAAAACGCGTACAGCGGGCAAGGCAGATCTGTCCTTTGCTAAGCGGGGAGGTCTCGTACCTTTCTGGGAACAAGGGCTGATGAAATAGCCGCTGTTATTTAAACAAAAACAATGTATCTTTGAGTATAAACGCTGTGGGTGTTTCCGGGTTAGTTTCCATTGGAACTTCAGCTCTGGGTGTTCAGGGTTTTCAAGAACAAATTACATTTTGTATTTCTTCTTCCTAATTGTTCTCTGATGGCTTAAGAAAAGGGATGTAGGACACTTCGATAGAATTCCTCTAGCAGTCCCATGTTATGTGAGAGGAGGAAGAATCTATCTGTGCTTTTATAAGCACAAGGTTTGTTGGGGTTTTTTTAATTTTTTTTTTTTTTTTTTTTTCTTCTTAACAGAGCTGAAGTTTGAGGATAGACAGCTTCTCACTGAGGAGCCAAACTTTTCCCACCTCATAGGTTCTGGGAAAAAAAGAAATTGATTTAAAAAAAAAAAAATATGGCTCTGAACACATGCTGTGGCAACTAAGGCTCCGGTACTTCATGGAGTTCAGGGTAGGCAAATTCCTGCTGTGCAAGGATCCCTTCTAACATCTGTGTGCTGTTCTGAGTAGGTGAATAGAACCCACGTGGAGCTTCTTGCAGGATCTGTGCTGTGTTTTCCGCAGACCTTCGAGATGACTTGTAATTGATAGTATCGGGTGTTTTGTCCCTTTCTGCTTTGAGTGCTGTGCTAATTGTTAGCAGCCATGTGGGAGATCCTTTTAACTAGAATAGGAGGTGATTTTTCCTTGGCTCACTTCCTGCATGGAAGCACTATGATGGAGCACTTCATTAAATTATCCTGCTGCAAAGAGATGTCAGGCTTTGACACAGTATTGTTCCTGGGACAACTTGCTTGAAAAATCTTGGAAGCATTGATTGAAAGCAGTGATTACACGTTCTCCATAGTGGTATCCCCTCCTCTGAAACTATGGGATCTCAGTGCTCTGAGGAAGAAAAATATTTCTTTTTAAAAGCAGAAAGAGGTGAGAGGTGGGAAGTATCAACACGTGAAAAAACCTTAGTTTGTCATCTTCCAGCTGACAAAGGCATGCACGGTAATTTGCAGGGCCTTAGCGAATGGTATGGATGGGCCAGCATCCATACCCGTGGAAGATTGTGCCATAAATAACTAAGATTTGTGTTGTTGTCACCTTCAAGACATAAGCCAAGCCATTTTTGTGTGTTTTCCTATTTGATAAATGAGCCCATTTAGTTCCTTTGCGAAAAGAATTTTTCTGTTGTGACCAGAGTTCCCTGTGCTTCACAAGTGTGTGGTTGCTCTGGTGGTAGAGGCTTCTCCTGGGAGAAGGAGTTCAAGTAGCCCAGTGAAAAACCATAAACCAGAAAAAACTGAGTCCTGGAAAAACCCCTATTTTAGCCAGACTAACCCACTGCCTGTCTGCTGTATGTGCATGTACATAGATACTCTAATCTTCTAAAGGAGTAGAAAAAAGAGGTAATTTTGTCTATAAAATATAGTTTTCTGAAGACCTATGTATTTATAGAATCTTTCAGGGTTTTTTTCCCCCCCATCTATTCAGTTAACATGCCATAATTTTGCAATTAGTCATGTGCTTTGTTGCAACCGTAACGCTTGCATTTCCTGTCTTATTTTTACCTTAGTCTTCATATATGTAGCTTGGTTTTATTGGTTTGTTTTTTTTTTTGTGTTTGGCACACACACGTTTTAACGTCTTGTCAACAGAGTTCTCTCTGAGAGTTAGGATTTGGGTTGAAATGACTTGAGATGCAAATTTGACTTGTACAATCAAGTCCCTCTGATTTAAGGATCATTGACCTTACTCCAGAGTGACTATCAATGTATCATTCATCCAAGGGAGCAGAAAGGTTCCTCTCTTCTGGAGTCAAGGCTGGCTTGTTTGCTGCTGCAGTTTTGCTCGTGACAACTTAGGGTCACTTGTAGAGTGAGGATATTACTTTGGTCCTAAGTAGGCTGCAAATATTTTCTTTCTAATGTAAGATCTGGTTGAATGCTCATGAAAAAATGAGCACACACAGTTTATGCCTGGTGGCCTCTGAAGGTTTAGTGTATTAAGAGAATTCATCATTTTTATAGGAGTGTAAAAAAGACTATATTTTAATCTCCCTGAAAAAAAACATGTGAATAGATACAAATGTAAACCCTTAGTACAGAGGAAGCCTTGGTGGTGCAGGCATCTGCCCTTGTTGATCTCACTGCAGCAGTCTGAAAATTGTGGGGCTGGAATGAACCATTTTGAACCATTTTCTGTTGTGAGGGGAGTAAAACAGAACTGTATTGCCCTGAGGAAATCATTGCAAGGTGTGATTTGGGTTCTTCTGTGCAGGCAGCCAGACAGGTGTGTGTATTGTATGGCAAGAAGTGAGAGTAGATGTGTGAGGGATGTCATTGGTCCTGTGAAGGTACTGGCTAATATTTATTTGAGTGTATGGTTTGAGTTTGCTGATGTAGAGTAGGGATACTCTGAGGGCAGAATTGTGAAAGACTCCCCATTTTCAAATTTCCAGAATTTACCTGCGATTTCCCAGTGTCCTCTAATCATGGAAGTCAAATTTGTACGATGACATAACTCACTCTGCACTTACTGGTTTACTTTTATTTAAAAATGAATAGCATGCTTTCTGTAACTTGATAGAAATGCCATTTTTTTAATTAGAGACTTTACTGATTAGACTTTCTCCAGGTATTTTTTTAAGTATTCTCATTTACTCTGATGTAGTATATGCATATCATTCTCCTTTTGACTGTAGTTCACTTTGTTCTCTGTGTCTGTATTTTTTAGGACCCCTGAAACCAGAAATTACCATAACTTACATTGCCGTTTCAGCTATATTCTTTAACAGTGGACTCTCCTTAAAAACTGAGGTACTGTAATTTCTCATTGCTTCATTCCTGTTGTGCTCTAAAAAATTTTATGTTCCTTGTGCTTGGATGTGAATGTAATTGGAATGGTGGTGGTGATGCTGGGAGGATGGCTAGCAAGAGAAGATATATGTAAGATGTTTAAGGAACAAACATCCTTGATTCAGAAAGTACTTCACAAAGTAATGACGATGATAAGGATAGTGTGAATAAATGTCACTCCTTCGTGGGTGGTTTGTCTCTGCACAGCTTTAAATGGAAGTGATGAGCACAATTTGGAGACTGGATCTACACCCTGATTGTGTCCCAAACCCAAATCAGGGTGAGATGCAGCTGGATTGATGGAAAGAAAGACCTGGTGGCTTTAAGTTACCTTGTTTGGTAGGGCCAGGACAGCAGCTAGGATCAGCACAAAAGGGCTCCTATGCAAATACAATGTCAATATACAAGTGCAAAGTCTTGGCTACCTTTTCCCATAGGATTTTGTTGTGGACAGGTGGTTTTGAGGTGCCTACACTCTGGTGCATATCACAGGCACTGGGATTTGTTTAAAACTTTGTGTCACATGTTATTCAAAGAGGCACAGTCTGGGATTCAGAAGAGATGAAGGGGCACATAAAGGAATCATGGAGAAAGCAAATGATGGCTTTGTGCCAAGAAGAGAAGGCACAGCCAGAGTTGAAATGAAACACTGCACTTCTCTGCTAGTCTACTTTTCTGATTCCTTTATGCTGTTGGCTAACAGAGGATACTATTCATAAATTGCATGATACTAATGTCTGAAAGAATCATCACAATTTTGTCCAGTTATCTCCTGGTGAACTGGGATTTGAGTGAACACTGTGCATTCAACAGCAAAGTCTCTCCACCTGTATCACGATTATAGTGGTGAACTTTGAAGTGGAGGAGGTGTTTGAATTGATGGCTACCCTCTCCTTTGCTGTCCCCTGGCAGTTCTGGAACTAGGACCCCTAGTTCTGCCAGGACACAATGTAAGTGAACTGGGTAACTTCAGTCAGTTCTGTAGCAGCCTTATGGGGAGACAGGAAGAATCATATTATCTGTTTGCCTGGGATGGTAACTAATCCTAATGGGAATATGCTGTGGAGAGACACTCTCTTCCATGGAGAAGAAAAGTATTAATAGATTGGAGTTTTCCTCTTTTAGGCTTAGGAATCTGTATGCAGAGAAAAAAAAAAAAGTAGAATTTCTTTCCCTTTCACTAGTTTGTATCCTTGTAATCTTGTTTTTGTAATGCAGCTGTGAGAGATAACAGTAGCATTGTCAAAGTCTTGATTCGATTTTCCACACCAGCTTACATCTGACTTCTTCCAGTTAAGGTGATGTGACTGACAGTTTTCTGGGCAGTGTGTCATATCTTACTTTGAACTTATGTTACCTTTTTCCATCTGTGTTACTAAAAGAAATATGTTGATGTAAATGAAGCTTTTACAGGAGGCAATGTTTGTGTCCAGGTAGCTGATCTCAGATTGTTTTGGGAGCAGCAGTTAGGGCTGGTGCTGTTATCCAGATTTCTGCTTCATGAAGAAGCTAGGCCTTTCCTGAATTTCTGCCATAGGGGTAGAAGACAGAGGAAGAAAATAATTTCTCACATTGTACCTTGTGCTACTACTTTCTAAAGTGTATATTAAAAACAATCCTTATATGTGTTGGTGGCCAGGTCATGTTTTTATTAAAATACTTTGAGGCATGTTTTAGGTGTTTAAGGCACAACGTAAAGTTTGTGGTATTATTACTGTATATGCCTTTTTATTGGATTGCAAAGTATATGGTTTCTGCTTTTGGCTTTATTTGTTCTTGACCTGTGTATCAGCTGTTCTACCTTAGGTAATGTATTAGTTAGATGGAAACTAGTGTTTGGTATGCTTTATGATGGGATGAAAAGTTTATGTGTTAACAGAGGCCTTCTGATAAATCTGATCAAATTAGAAAAAACTGATGCTCTTTTAAGGTTACCCTTCTGGTTTAGTCTGCTGTGTAAATGCACGCTCAAAAAATTTTGCTAACATGTTCAGAAAGCATTTTACAGAATAATTGGCAGCATTCAAGGTAAGCCTGTCTGTGCATGGCCTTGTTACACTTTCAGAACCAGAGGTGACCAAGGTCCTCTTACATTTGTAGAAATACTCTGTGTTCTCTGACAAGAACATTTGATTCCACCTTAATATAATGCTATTTCAGTTTGCAGTGACTGGATAGCTTGCTCTTTTAAAGCAAATACCTCCCATAGGGCCCCAGAAATTAAATCACATCCTTGAGTTATCCATTCCAGGGAGGATTTTGGCAAGCCACTGAAAACACTGTTTGCTCTGTGTGGGTATGTGCTCAGGGGAGTCCAGCTGTGACTATCAGAAGCTTGGCTGGATGGCAACAGGGACCCACAGCAGCCTGGGAGAGGCTGGGATAAGCTCCCTAAAGGGTGTGAAATACTGGAGGAGACAAGGTAACCTGTTCTGTGCAGAAACAGAGTCATAACTAGCAACTTGTTTGTGGTGGCAGATGTATTTTTGGACAAGCCCTTGTAAATTTTTTAAGAGAGTGAAGGCTGTTTGTCTCAGCGTTTATTCTGTGATCATACAGTCTAAGGCATACTATTATAATAACTTCTAAATAACTGTTACTATTCTCAATGGCAATTGCTGGAAACATTTTCAAGACTGATAATTTAGATCTGCAAAGATTTGTTCCATTAATACAGCATTCCTCCATACAGTAGGTTGGCTGTGTTGTATCACCTTCCTTGCTCCCTGGAAGTTACAGCAAGGCTTTCTTTTTGTCTTGGGTTTTGCTTTTGGAAGTATCACAGAGTCTTCTTAAAACCCTCTGGTTCTGAGGCATTTTCCAATTGTAAAAATATGAAATTAAAAGGGTATTTCTGTATGTGAGAGATATCTATCTATCTATATATAGATATATATGTTTAATGCATCTGGAGTGTCAGCTGAAAATCCCAGCAAATTAGATTTTGCATAAGAGTGCCATCAGTTCTTTTGCATTGTTTACTTGAAAAGAGTGCAAGTTACTGTGAGAGAAAGGAAGAGGAATTTTTATTCTCAATCTGCAAGATCTGAAATGAGTTGAAATGTACAGAGAGTACAAGGCTCTTTCTTTGTACTCAAAACCTGCATAGAAGGTCCTTGAAATGCCTAAAAAGGCAGAAACAGAGAGAGACAGAGCTAGCTGGAGAGTTTTTTTTCTTTAAGGGTACTTGATCACCTCTCTAGAGTGCTCTTACACTGTTTAAAATTAATTTTTTCTTTGTTGTTTCTTGAGTCTCTAGTGGTGCTTTACGCTTTATTTCTCTGAAATTTATAGCTTAACAATTTTTAGCTTGTTACTTGGTATTCTTCCTTTGTTTTTCTTCATCAGCCAAATTTTTTTCCTATAAATTTCCTATCTGTTGATACAATAAATAATCAAAGTCTGCTACAGATTACTTTGCTTTTAAGGAAAAAATAACAAGCACAAAAAAAACCACTAACACCACAAATGTATGCTTTTATATAAACATCCATAAACATACTTTTTTTTTTTTTTTTAGTAGAAATGAGAATCACATTTTGTGGCTCTCTTTAGACAGAGGAGCCTGAAAGCATGTGCTCACTACAAGATTTCATGCCTCTTGGTATCAAAAGTCAGTAAAGTAAACAGCCATCAGTGCAGTTAACACAGATTTTGAAGCTGTGACAAAGTGCACAGCCTGCCTGCTGAAAAGCTGCTGTTCTGAGAGCTACACTATTATTGGAGTGGTGGACAATTCTTCTGGAAAGATGCCCAGGAGCAGACAGCTTTTGTGTTGTCTGGATGTACTTCATTATTAAAGAGGAGATCAGATGATCCCTAAAGGTGCCTTTTCGACAGGCACTCCTTTTGTATTATAAAGCTGATCCTAGTTTTAAAAGCACAAACGTGATCTTACTTCAGCTGTTATGACTGCAACTTCCTCTCTTCTTTTTCTTTTGCAGGAGCTGACAAGTGCTTTGATGCATGTGAAACTACACCTTTTTGTCCAGATTTTTACACTTGTGTTCTTCCCAACAGCAATATGGGTCTTTCTTCAGCTGTTATCAATCACACCTATAAATGAATGGCTTTTGAAAGGGTATGTTTAAGCATAATGGAGCGAAATATATTTGTAGCTTGTCGTCTTAAAGGGCTGCTTATCCTGCAACTGGTGTTTTGTTGTATTGTGAACAGATTTTGTTGGTTGTTTTTTGTGGTCCAGCACCTTGCTGTTGAAAACAAAGTACATGCACAAGATTATCCCTTCAGGAACCTGGTCTCATTTTTAGAAAGTCTGGACAGTCTTGTGTAGGGAGGTTGCAACAGGTTAGCTTTCTGTTTCACAAAACACAGCTAAAGTGATGTGTGTGGTCTCAAGGAAGGTGGGGAGAAAAGAAAAGAAATGCTGAAGGAAAAGCATAAATCACTGAATAAATATGTGGTATGTTGATGCCTTCTGGAGGCTGACCTGGAACAGAGACTAGAAAGGGCAAAGGATAAAGTAGGTATTTATTAAAAGGTACACCTTAAAGTGGTCACAAAATGGACACTTGGGTAATGAGGTCTCACATTTTTGTAAGTTCTTGTCCATTAACGTGCTGGTCCACATACTGGTCCTCTGTTTTTAGGTAGTTTGTTTCGAGGATTTCTTGCATGGGTTCAGTATCTGCTTCCAATGAAATTATGGGGAAAAAAAAGTTAAATTTTTGTAGGACAAGAACTTTGTGATGAGCAGAAACTAAGTTACCATGAAAACTGTGTTTTAAGTTGTGGGCGTACACTGCCAATGTGCAAAGCTGCATTAATGGTGTACTAGGGATAGATGCTATGTAAAATAAAAAAAGAGTTAAGTTTTTTTGGAATGGGAGGTCAATACTTAGTGCCATGCAGGTATACTGGAATGTTTGAATGCAAAAATCAATTATTTCAGAAAACTACTGAAAGAATCCCCATTGTTTCTTGCTGCTTGGTAAAACATTGCTTGGGGAGTTCCTTGTCTTAAAAGTTTAATGAAAAAGCTGTTCATATTTATGTTTCTACCAGGCTTAAACCTAAAGGAGCATTTAATTTTGTTTGTAAGAGGCTTCTCCTGGTGCTCCATCAGGTGTGAATTGGTCCAAATGATAGTGAAAAGGTGACATTGAGACAACATCAATTAAAAGTTAACACTCTTTTGCTTAACAGTGTCAGTAAAGCAAGGAAATAACAAGATTGCTATATGATGTTCATTTGCATTTAGCTATTTGTAGTATTGTTTAAAGTAAAATAATTTAAAAATGTTTTCTCAAGTAGAACAGATATGTGATTTTCCGAAGTAGCCAGAATTCCTTCCTAATCCATGGAGTTTCAGTTTCTGAGGTGCAAGGTGAAAGAGATCTTTGTGGTGTTTTTGGTTCCATGAAGCACTTCTCATTCCATATTTCTCATGAGTCTTATGCAACTTTGGTTCTTAGTACTTCAGTGACATGATCTGTTGCATGCACAAGTATAATTGTATGTATCTGCATGCACACTTGTAAAACTATTTATAAAGCATGGGATGAAGTGATGTATGTATTTTTGCAAAGAAAAGAAGTACTTGTGCATTCATCTCTCTAAACGTGGAGCCTAAACCAGGCTTTTGTCATGAGTGTGTCTGTGTTTTATTAGTGAGCTGCTGTACTTCTGTTTGCTTCAACCTGCCTTTCAAGCACTTGGTCATTGAGTACTGCTTCTGATTTGGCTGTTCCATCTTTTAGTGTAGTGACTCTCTTGTATTGAGGTTTCATTGGAAGAATGATCAGATTGAGGAGTTTAATGAAGGTGGTTTAGTTGGGGTGCAGTTCAGGGCACACTCAGAGCAGTAGCCACTGCACTGGGAGCTGTACAGTGTGATGCAGGTGCAGAAGACACTGAGCTCTGTCCTAATTCTAGAATAATAGATTTCAAAGCAGGTCTCTGTGTGTGTGTGAGGAGCTGACGGGAGGGACTGTGCTGTGGCAGCTCTGTGTAAACAAAAGTTCACCCTAATGCCCCAAAGCTGTAGTTTTTATTCCCTTAGAAATACAAAAGTACCGAAGGGAACAAGACATGTTTTGGCCAAGTTACTTCCTTATCACACATTCAGCACAGCACGTAGTGGAGGCTGGATGATAGCCCTCAGAAAGGCCTGGAAAAACAGGCAGGTGCTCCCAAGGGCATGCAGCACCCTTTGGCAGGCTGGCTCCCCTGAGCACTTCAGTTCTCCACTGCTCCCTACACAAGGTTATGCCTGAAGGGCACAGACAACAGAACCTTTTCCATCTTGCATCAAATGTATGGCAGATTCTCCCATCCCCTCTACTGTTCTGTTTTGCTGTAAGTATTATTTGAGAGGCAGATTTGGGTGGTACCAGCTTTTTACCTGTGTTTCTACAGCTGAGTGGGGTTTTTATTCTTTCCTCCCTCTCTGTCTGGGATGATATTGGGAGGTTTGTTGCTTTGCAATTATTTTGAAATTTATAAAATAGAGAAACTGACATCCTCCAAAACATCTTGTAAGTTAATTTTTTTGTTAGCTGACTAGGTTTTGCATTGACAACATCTATTTGAAAGGGAGCATGAATCAGGTTATTAATGTATGCACAGATTCACCTCTTCTCCACTTTTAGCATATAGCATTTACAGCACAGGTGATAAGGCAGGAGATGCAAAGATTGGGTATAAGATGACTTTGGAACTTTCACATCTAAAACTTGTGACTTCAGACCCTGCTACTCAGTTACTCGGTGCTGCTGTAGTGTTATCAGCAGAACAGCAAGTGTTTGGATCCCTGATGTTAGTACTCATAGCATGTGGATCCAGTGGAATATATTCATTCTAGTAGTTCGCTGGGCATTAGGGGAATCTATTTGTATATTGGTAGAATTGTGTAGTTGATACAAATGGAAAACAAGGTTCACAGATGCATGTTTCAATACACTCAATTAAAAGTATGTCCATTTAGTAGGTACCAGGTTTTTTAAGAGTAATATTGCTTGATAGGGATTTTTATTTTTAATCCAAAATGTATTATTTTCAGTTTGAGAGGGCTAACTGAGATTGTATGATTAAATCTTTCCCTTATAGTATGGAAAATCCCTGCCAGCTGAGATGAATGCCCTTGCACACATTTTGTACCTCTCTGGATAACAATGTACTTAATCCATTCCTCATTAGAGCAGGTGAGAAGTTCGAGGAGCTGACTGCCACATAGAAGAGAAACAACAGTATCACAGTGTAGGGGATGGACATCAGAATTGTCATGTGTTTGTCTGCTGTATATTTTCCTCTGTGTTTCCAAACTTTCCTGCACCATATCTTTTTCCTGTATTTCTTTTCTTTTCAATATGAGCTTTTTCTGCCATATGCTGACAACTCTCTGCTGCCATAGCTTATTTTACTATAAGCTGAAGGTGCTCTGTGCTTCCAAGGTGGTGCTTGGCACCTTTTGGTTGGATTTATAAAATGCTTACTTTGGTTGCCTCTTTCCTTTCCCCCAGTGTCTGTAGCTGACAAAGGGAATGCTGTCATTGTCACTTACCTGTTTCTTCTCTTTTAGCTATTTTTTTATATTTGCAGCATATCAATTGCACTGTAATGTGCACCCTGGTGCCTGGATTTAATACTTCTGTTTGCTGCAGCTTTTTGACGCTGCCTTTCTCAGGGGTTCTGCTGACATGGTTATGAATGCAAAGTAGTTCACCACTAGTAATTGATTGTTCTGAATTAGAATCTCAAGCTCCAATACTTGAAATCATATGTAGAGTCCACACTTTTGGGGATTTTGCAGTCTATTTTATTCCATGCATTACTGTCCCTTCCAAGTCAACACAATTTTTCCTCAGAAGACCTATTTTACTTAGCCCCAAATTTAATTGTAATTTTTTGTGGGGTGGTTTTGTGGACTGTCCTTGAAAACAAAGAAGAGGTCACCACTTTTTTCTTACTTTGCAACAGCATTTACTGTACACATCAATAATTTTGCTGCACAAACAATGCCAACAAATGACAACATTAATAGAGTATCTTGGATTTCTAAAGTGCAAGAGAAAGCTGTTGATGATTTGATGGCAGTCGGGTGATTTTATCTGGAAGTCTGTGTTAGATATGTAGAGATCTTTGTCAATGAGAGCTACAGTACTACAATTTGGGAAGTGGAGTCACAGAGAGGTGAAGTGTTTGTGCTTTATACATGGTGACATGGCTCTTCACCCTGGTGATTGGTGAGAGATGGCATAGAAATGCTGCCAGCAGGAATGCCCTTCCTAGTGCAGGGCCTTAACTGATTGGAAACTGATTGTTCTGCACAGGTGATGAGACTTTCTACTTGGCTATTTGGTATTTTAAAGTTGTAAGTTACTTAGTGTTTGCCTCCTGTAAGGAATGTAACATTCTTTTTGTTGTTTTCAGCTTGCAGACAGTGGGATGCATGCCACCTCCCGTGTCTTCTGCTGTAATTTTAACCAAAGCTGTTGGTGGGAATGAGGTGAGTTTGCATTTTGGCTTTTTTAAACAGGCATTCACACAAGTACTTATTTATGATGAACTCAAGTGGCAAAGTACAGACAGAAATGTGATGCTGTTGTGGCTTGTAAAGCATTCTGGAATTAAGGCTTGAGTGTTGTCTAGGTGTCAAACAAGGAAAATAGTGATATGTTATGTGCTGGCATAGGTGAAACTGAAAGAAACTCACTTTTCTGAGGTGATGCAAAGGTTTCTGATAGAAGTTAGTGTTGGGAGACTTCTGGTGGTTGTTGCACTGTAAGTCCTAAACCTATAATGTTCCTGTGCTGTGTTGAATTTATTGTATAGACAATAGGTTTGCAGTGAAGTTGTGCCCTTACAGAGATTCTTTGGTTGTGTTCAGTATTAAGAGGTCCTGTAGTAGGAATTTCTCAAACTTGAAGCTGCAGATGTAGCGAGTGACATGGCAATACAAACATGGATTTAAATCTTATATTGTTATTTGAGACTGCAGGAAGTGAAAATTCAGGGAACATAAAGTTCTCTGACAGTGATGCAATGCAAAGTTCCCAACAGGTAGGAGATGCTGGAATAGAAGTTGCTGGAGTAAACTCAGTTTGGTCATGATAAATTTCTGCCTTAAAATAGCATATTCTGGTGTAATTTCAGACTCTTTCTTTATCCACAAAGTACTTGCTGTTTTCAGGAAGGTCAAGTAAATGGCATTTTGGAAATTAATCCAGCAGTGCTAATTAATGAGCATGTTTTCCTCAGATTTGCTTCCTCATAACTGCTGAAGGTGGGGGAGACCTGGTAGGTGAAGAAAGGAGGGAATTGACATTGACATATGGGATTTACACGTGGGGATGTTGGATGCTTTTCTGAAGGGTTAAAGGCAAACCTTAGTTCAGCCTTAGAACTCCTGTGTTCAGGAGTTGGGTGGTTCACTTCAACCACATGTTTTAAATATGGCCATTAGTTGTGAACTTCTCATTTTCTGAGTTCAGGCTCTCGGGACCGATTAATGTCAGCTTTGAAAACACATGATAGCGCTGAAAGAGATTGAAGTTGTACTTTGTACTGACAAAGTGCTGTTTAATTGCTTTATCCTCTGAAGAGGGACCCAAAGTATTTCAAGTCAACCATCTCTAATTATGGGCAATCCTGATGCACAGCACTGTCTGCCAGTTTGCTACCTTGAAAAAAGAACCATAAAATTGTCTGATGGAGGTTCTAGGGAGCAGTTACTGTAAAGAAATAATTCAAGATCCTAATATTGATCAACAGAGAAATGAGAGGTTTTCCAGATATGATTCTACATGTAGATGTTGTACATTACAGAAAGATACCACTCTGTGAACAGTGAGGTTTAAATGAGGTATTGAGTGAATGCTCATTGAGCACTGCTTGTGCTATCCTTGGAACAGGGTAGAGATCCTCTGGAAAAAATTGGTAGGTTGAAAGCAATATAATACAGTGTATTATACTGCAGGAGGGAGAGAAAATTTAGTTTCTTGACCATTAGAATGCACTTTTTTATGGTAGTGTCCTGCAGGGGTGGTGAGGGTGTATGCATTTTATACCAGCTGAAAAATGGCTGCTTTCTATTCTGTGACTGTATAAATTGCTGACAAGGTAAGTTTTAAACTCGAGTTCTTCTGTGCCAAACTGGTGTTGGAGTAGTGTAAAAATGCATACCTTGTATTCTATAGATAGTTGCTGACAGCAGAGAGGGTGAATCAAGAATTGGCCCTTGGGAATTGAGGGTTCTCAGGCTGTAAGAGAGTCTGTAAAGAAAAAACTCCCATTAAACACAGTGTAGACAAAAGTGCGTGGCAAAGTTATTGCCAAATTTGAGCATGTTTCCAATATAAGTGTAGCAGCTTTTTTTGGAATTTGATGCTTTTTTGTTGTTCAGACTAACTTTTCTTCTGAAGATCAGCTAATCACATCCCATATACTAGGGGAGAAAAACAGTCTCACATCTTCCTTGCCAAACTTCACCTGAGCTGTTATTGATGTATTTCTTTTTCTGATATAAGCAGAACACAGCATTTTTTCCCATTTCAGTTTGGATCCATTCTGATATGTGAAGAATTTAAACCCGGTAGTCAGCTGGAAATACAGATGATTATACTATGAGAGCATTTGTTCATAATAATGCTTCTTAAAACTGCTTTTTGCCACAAGTGTGTGTCCCTTACCTAGATGTCCTAGTGTCCCAGGACACTAGAGAAATTGACTTGTCTGAGGCTGTATCTACAGTGCATAATTTGATATGAAAAGAAATGAGCTTGCTCAGAAGGAATATAGCAAGGAAGCTCCACGAGAACTAATTAGTCTGAGAAGTGTCCTGCTGCTGTAGAGTACAGGCACACCCTCAATAACTGCTCTGAAGACCTCTTTGGATGTTTTGAAACACAGCACTTAAGAGCTGTGGTGGTTGCCTGTATTATGACAGTGTAGAGAGGTTTAGGTTTCTTTGTCTAAGTAGAAGTGACTATTAATTGTCAGTTTGGATTTGGATTATTCTCAAAGAAATATCAGGCCCTGTGTCATGGTAGTAGTACATCTGGGGCTGGGGAAACATGGTCCCTATTTTTAGCTCTGTCATCAGACCTTTGGGTAAAACAGAGTGAGTTATTGTGTCTCTGGGATTGGCTGTGGTGCATAATAGCACATTTGTGAAGTGTTTGAAGATCAGTGCTGAAAAAATCTGATGCAAGATCCATATTTTATTGGCCTGGGACAGGACAATTAAGTATTTGGTCAGGTGCTTAGAAAGTGAGCTACATCATTAGAGGCTACTAGGGTGGTGGATTTTGTTGCGTGTTAATTGGAAAATTTGGTTGTGAGATAACAAAACAGAGACTTTCTTTCTTCTCTCTGTTTGTCCTTCACACTGATTTCCCATCATTGCTCCTGTAGTCTTTTCCTATGTTACTTTCACTAACCCTGCAAGCAACTTTCTAAACCAAGCTACTCTTAGCTTTTGTCACAAATACTCTTAGTTCATTAGCAAAGCCTGTTTCAAGCACTGAATGTTTGACACATAGGAAGCCCTGTATGAACAAAAAATGGTTCATATGTTGACTGGTGAAAAATGAGGAGGGATCACCATAAGTCATCATAAATAAACTTCCTTTATTTAGCAGTGAGTGCCATATGAAATGCAATATCTAATTTAAAATTTGTTGATATTTTCTCAATTGCTTAGTTGTTTCTGTCAATCAGTCTCATGTTTTGTGTAGAGGACAGTCTGTGAAGCTAAAAAAATTAGAATGAAAACCAGAAGACTTAACATTTGTTCTTTGCTCTTGTACTGTGAAGGGTCAGGATTTTAATGGAGTAGCTTGACATCACTGAAGGCTTTGTTGTGTCATTTTTTTTAACAAGTCTTGTAGTTTTTCAATGAAATTATAAAGACAATTTCTTTAAAAGTCTGCAATAGAGACAAATAAATATGTCATCATTTCAAGGCACTGTAAAGACAAACCTATTAAAAGCTCAGAGATACTCAGACAGAAGTGCTGTAGAGATGCCAGATATTACTACAAAGTATTCAGACAGCAAATGTCATACTCTCCTTAAGAATCAAAGTAATGAAGAAATGAGATTGAAAATTAGATCTGTAAGTCTATTATCAGTTTTGGGGAAAAAGCAATTTGTGATGACTTTTATAGCAGCTTAATGACACTTTTGAAAAGTGTAACATAACAGGCAGGAGCTATGATGGAATTGTACAGATAAATTGTGGCAGACAGCTCATTTTGTTGAAGAATATTTTGGCTAGTTTCCTATCTCATACACCACACAACCACTGAGGGTGTTTTTGTTATTGTTCAGTTGAGCTATACCTTGTACAAACCCTCTTGCTCAATGTACTGCTTCATTTATTTTTGCAACTTTAATGCGGCTCTGCTATGCCCTTTTGTAAATCAAGGTGTTTCACATGCAAGACAAGATTTTGAAATATAAAATAGGCTACAATGAAGAAAGTCACCAGAAAGATGGTCATGAAATAAGGTATAAAGTAAAGAAATAGTTCTATATTGATCTTCAGCTTTGTTTTTTGAAGCAGATGTACAACATAAAACTGAGTACAAATTTGCAAGGTCCACAGCTAGCCTTTCTGTAAAAGAATCAAGGGAGAGCAGCAATATTCACCAAAAAAATTATATACAATAATTTTAAATGATATTTTTAAAAACATAGCACATGAATAGTTTCTGAGAAATGAAGACTGAAAAATTCTTTTGTTTGTCTCTGTGTTTTTGGGCTTTTTTAATAGAAATAAAGAAAAAATGAACTCTGACATTACTGTAAAGTCACAGGAAAGATATTGATTTCTCTAAAAATATCTGAAGTTCTTTGAACTGTATATACATGTACATTAACCTTTTAGAAAACAAAATAAAATGAATAAAAAGAAGTACAAGCTCTAGTGGTTTGTGATTCATACACTTACTGATGTACCAGTGTACCATGAATGTGTACCCTTGGAAGGTAACACATGATCATTATGAAACAAAATTGTTTAAGATCTTCAAATAAGCTAAATGTGTCATGATGTTTAGTTGTCTTCTATAATATAATTCATCCTCTCTAAATGTAAGTCAGTAGTGTTGTCTAAAATTTGATTTCAATATTACACTTAAAATATTCATGTTTCTAGATTTTGTTTATGAAAGGGTAAGTAATGTAATTTTATTGTTTTTAAATGTGATACTGCAAAAGGAAAAAAAAAATTTATTCTTTTTTCCTTTCCTAAGTAGTAAATTTTGTCTGCCTACACAGATTAAACAATTCTAAATGAAAATAAATAATTCTGCTATTAGATATGACACTGAATTCACTTGGAAGTGTATGAGTGTTTGAGGACAAATTTAGTACAGACATTTTAGGATGTCTGTACTTCACATGTACAAATATAAAGAACTAAATTTGTCAGCATAAGCTTTGTATGTACATAGGAGCTGTTGTGCTATTAAACTCACCCACTTATTCTAGTATTACAGTCTAATTTCTTATGTATCCTAAGAGTTTACTTTCCTTTTATTGTTGCTGTGCTTTGAGTAGATGGGCTTTATTGAACTATTTATTGATACTTAGTGTTTTTTTCCTTCCCTGAGTGGTGGGTGCATTTTATATCCATCAATGCAGAGGAGGAGCCCAAATTGTTACTTACAATACGAATTTCACCACTGTAATGTGTCCCAGTCATGCAGCTCCATTAGCTATCTCTACAGTTCCTCATGTCTTCTCAAGTCTTCTATAACCCAAAGCAGCTGGGAGTCTTTGGGGCTATTTTCCTTCTCTCACTCATCTCCTTTAGTTTATCAATAGTAGTTGTAATAGAAACCCACTAGTCAAACTGTTGAGAGGGAAGGGGTTTTTCAAAGGCATTCAGCTCTGCTCTAAATTCAGTGGGGCAAATCTAGGCAATATGAGGTGTGTGAAATCCCCAGTCAAGCACTTCAACTCCAAGCTCTTTACTTTGTTCAGGTTCTCCAGCACCTTTGAAAAGCAGCTGATTTACTAACCCAAGGTGCCAGTGGTTGTGTTAGACTTGGGATAAGGTTTAATTTTGTCTCTGTTTGCCAATATCTCTAACGGAGGGACTTTCATATGGCTTATAAGGTGTCCAGTGGACAAAGTCTTGGGAGTGCAAGAGAATAGGGAAGTGCAAGACTTTGAGTTGTATAAAACAGAACTTGCAGCATGCATGTTCAGCCTTCCCTTGTAGCAGTTCTGCCATAATCTAGAATGCTGTAAAATAGCCTGTTTAAATTGCACTAAACTGGGCTGTGGCTGGAAGCTACCTATAATCATCACAGCCTTATGTTTTTACAGCTGTGTTTGCACAACTGTCCTCGATCTGACTTTGTAGGAGTGTTTTTAGAGGCTTTGATATTGCTATTCTGCAGTGCTTGTCTGAGAAGCCAGTTTTTGTCTGCTGTGGCACAGTCACTGACCCTGAAAGCTGTTTGTGGCATAAAGAAGCCAGGACAGAAGAAGAGTCTTGCTCTCACGCTTGACAAAAGTGGCCTTTTAAAGAAAGGTGGTTTTGAATTTGTCTTGGTCTGCAGGTTGATTCAGTGTGAAGTTACGCTCTGCAAGAGCTTCCTTTATTTAGCAGTGAATGCCGTATGAAATACATTGTGTATGCAAAGCAAGCATTTTTAACTGTGAACAATTCAGAAACAGATTAAAGTATTTTAGAGAGTGGGGTCTAGTGCTCTAAAATTCAGGCTCTGTACTCTTTGCTGTTTAATTTTATTTCTGCTTGAGAGAGAGCAGGTATTTTGCTAGAAAGGGAAGTGTATTAACCACTCTCCCTAACTCTGAAGATAAAGGCTGTTTTGGAGGGCAGTGAAAATTGGAAAGATTATCTTAAGTTACAAGTAATTTCTTTTCAATGGAGTGTTTTTTTACAGTCTAAATTCCACTGAGCACCTGCATTCTCTGTGTGAGGATGGTTTTCTAATGAAAACCTTTCTTTTGGCTGAGGTGCAGCCTGTCTGCTGGCACTGAAACCCAGGGACGTGCTGGGTTCTGGTTCCACTGTCCCTCACCTGTTGCCCTACAGCTAACTGCAGATGCATCAAAATTAAATCGATTGAGAACAAAAAATGCCATTTAAGATTTTCTTTAGTGGATTTAGTCAAGGAGAGCATTGCTGTCCCAGTTCTAAACGCTTTTAAAGAAACAATTGTACATTGTTTCCTCTTTCTTGATTTTACCTTTTTGTGTATATTCAGCATATTTTACTTGGAAATTTTTTTCTTCTATATAAGCACTGTTTTAGCTGGCGTGAATATTTTTGCTTAGTGACTAGTAAGAATATATAGAAAAAAAAAGCAAATTGAACATTTCCATAATTTCTTTAGCTCTCTTTTTGGACATGCAGTATTAAGTCCTGATTTGTGGAAATCAAAGCGGTAAAACACGAAGCAGGCTTTTCAGTTAAAATTATTATTCTCTTCAAATTTCATTCCTTTTCAAGGAAATTTTTTAAAATCTTTTTTCATCATTGTGATTGTGAAAGAACATTGTGAATGTTTCTGTCTTCTAAATTGTTTGTCAATTTATTCAATATGTGTTACAAAAATGTATTTTACATTTTATGAGGAAAACCTGATTTATGTGAAGACAGAACAAACTCCTAGGTTACTTTATATACAACTAAATAAGCCCAAATGTATTTAAAATTATTTAATAGGAGAAGTTTGGATATTTTAGAAGTGTTTTCCATTTGTAATTTTCTGTTAAACTGACTTTTTGTTCATTTGTTAGTTAGAGCATGTGGTAAAAAGTGTGGAGAGCAGTAGAGCAGTAAATTTTTGCTGATTCCAACACATTTTTTCGGCTCCAGTTTCTGGAAAATATTTGCCCTATGATGAAGTGTGAAAAGAGCAAGCTGCTGATAAACTGTTTCTGGACATGTTGAAGTAAAGCCGTGTGTTTCCTGGGACCCCATTTTCACACATGCAGACCCCATGCTCAGGTGCTTTCTTGAGGATTTTTGCACATGTTCCCTCATGAATATATCCTTTCCTGTTTGAAAACCAGTACTTTGCTGCCACTTCTAAATTAGCAGAGGGAGGGGAAAGAACAGCACTTGGAAAAGCTGGTGCAGAAGCTTAAACTCTTGTACTCATATGGGAAGCCCCTATGAGAAGATGGAAACTTTGAGGGTGAAGGAGTGCCTTGGAAGCACAGCAGCCCCTGATAATTCATCTGTGTGATGAGGGAGAAGAAGTTCTGCTGTTAAACATGATCTTTGCCAACCCATCCAGTAGCTCATGGTATATATTCCCTATAGAAGCTGCATTTAGCCCTCGGGGTCCCCTGACCAGCCTCAGCTTGGCCTCCCTAGGTCTGTGCTGTCCGCATCCTGCCCTGCCCCAGGCCCTCGGATGCGTCTCCGGGAGTTGGCACTAGGAGGAACTTTCCCCAAGATTCAAGGGAACAAAAAACTTGTCTTTAGTTGAGGGGGATGCAGTAGGTCTGACTTCACCTATTTGTAATACTGAAGACGTGTTTAGTAAGATCTGCCTAAGCAAAGAGAGAAGCTTTGCTTTATCAACAAAGAAGTCAGCAGCCATATGTTAACCAGGTGGTCCAATGCAGTAATTCTGGTAATTATGTGGCACATGAGCTAACTGAACTGTGTTTGAGCTGGTAAGTTGGGAGCAACAGTGTACTTCCTGCATCAGCTTGCCAATTTATGTGTGTTACTTGAATGAAATTTTGCAAGTCCCTGCTCTAGCAGACACTGTGGATTATTGCAACAGGATTCCCAAAATGTTGAATTTCTAGTGTGGGGATGACTTTGCTTAGTTAGACCTATTTTTTTTGGTTATAATTTTTTATGATCCAAATTAATTTTCTTTAATGATATGGTTGCAAAATGTCTGTAACATATACAGGGATGTATACTTGAGGCATGCTGCGTGAGTGCTCCAGCTCCAACTGCATATCCAAAACCTTTTAAAAGGAAATCTCAATGAGCCCTATGGGACAAAGTAAATTATTACATGTGGTGAACTCTTAAGTCATAGACCAAGGTCATGGCAGTGAGAGTGTATTTCAAAAAGGTTTTATCTGTGCTTAGAAAGCAAATGAAATCTCTCATCATTAACTTTAGAATTATAGTTGTAAGAGGATTTTCACTAGAGGTGAAAGATCAAGTTCATGGCAGACATAATGGAGTCTGAAAAGTTATTTCAGAGACATAATACTGAGGCGTGAAACATTCACTGAGATTTTCACATTATTGAGTTTATGGCCTGTAATCTGGAATCTGAAGATCAGAATGGTCATAATCATTGTTACTGTTATGGCTTTATTTCTACCTTTGCAAAGGGGGAAATTTAATTTATTTATTTCAAAATTATATTGTAAAGACTTTTTCAAAAATATCCTAGGTTTTCAGGTCTGGCAGTCTCTGCCATTGCACACAGGCTACCTTAATAATAATAATAATAATCCTTCTATAGGAAGATAATTTGGTAAACCTGAATGATCTTAATGAATCAATCCATGCATGTGTGCATGCAGTGATGTGATCTCTGTCCTTATTTGCTGATAGTTCACATAAATCAGAAAGAACAAATGATGAAGGGAAACAGAGCAGAAAAGCATAAGTAGAACTAAGGTTCTTAGAGACACAAATTTTTATCCTGTTGGTGGAAATGGATATTCGTTTGAATGCTTATTCAACACAGTGTTCTATTTTGCTGAACTTTGCATGTGTGCATGCCTTGCAGTGGTACCAATGAGCAATAGAAACCTGCTCAGGAGTAGAAGGTGAACTCTGTGCCTGTGCCTTGGGACTGGTTCTGCAAATATCCCTGCCTGTAGCAGCACTTACTTGGTTACAGAGTTTATACTGCTCACCCTGTTTTCTTGCAGAAGTGGTGAAATCTGCTGGTGATGTGCTACATTTAAAAGACAAGCATTAAACAACCATCACCAAAAATTAATCTGTTTGTGCTTTTGCTGTCACGAAGGTGATTCCATTTACAGGAAAGTTTCAGCTGTTGCAGTTTTATTCAGAATGGATTGCTTAGTCCTCTTTTCATGCCATTTCACCTTTTTTGGGTTAAAATTCAATGTTTTACTATTTTGCATTCTTAAATCCTTCTATCTTCTTAAGAAAAAGTATTTGTTCCTCAAGTTACACTTGAAATAGCAAGTGCTATTTCAATTTCTTTGAAAATATTAGCTAATTCTACAGTAGTAAGATTTTATAACTGGAACTACAGCAAGTCAGCTCTAGGAGTGGCTATCAAGTTGTATTCTACTTGAGCATAGTATTTTGTTTCACAATGAATGTGTTTTTGGGGAAACCTTTCATATATTCAATGCTTACGAGATTATTTAAAAGGCCTGTAAGAAGAGGAAACATGAACTGGCTTGATAGGTTACCTGTAATTCAAGAAATGGCAGCATTAGAATTAGACATAAATTCTCAGTTCTGGACTATGCATGTGTTTTATGCTTCTGTTTTGAATTGATTTGGTCCTGCAATTTAGAAAATATATCCTATAACATTTTTTCCTGTACTGTTAATGTCACGTATGTTATCTCAAAAACACTTGGTGTACTTTCATTATCCAAGTGGCCAGTAATATCAGTGTGGAGTGAGACTTTCTGTGTAGGCTGTGTTCTCTAATATTTTAATAAATTTGATGGCCTTTCTTATACCTTTTCTTCTCAACCAGCACTGTCACCTCTTCTATGCAGTTGTGAAGCATTTCTGTTCTAAGCCTAGTCACAAAGTCTGTGACCTATTGATACTGGGACATTTCTGCTGTTTGCAGCACCTGTGCCAATGACTTCTGCATGGCTTGGTTCTCTGTAATTTATGACCCGAGGAACTCAGAATGATAGATGGTGTTCTTAGGTACGAAATACAGAGAAAAATACACAGTATTGTATAGTACTGTCCTCAGATCCCTTTTACGAAGGAGTCACTCCAGGGCATCTCTGCTTCATAAAGGGTCTGCTCTCATGACCCCTTGAGCAACAAATGCCTCTGTTGCTACACTTGGGTTTCCAAACCTTCCCGAAACTCCCAGTAGATGACACTCAGACTTTTATCTCATTTTCTGCAAATAGCAACAAAATACATACCTTGTAACCTTGATTTGTTGTAGTTGATTCCTCAGCATTTTAATTCAAATTTCTTGAAATTCTGACTATTCTTTTAAATTATCTCAGTTCTATGGGTAACAATGTATACATGTATACAAATTTAAAACAGCAGCCTATGCAGTAGTTTTGTGTAACTTTGTTTTATGTACATGTGAACTCCTGGAACATAAGGCTACTTTATAACTGAAGTACTTGTGAGTCAGACAGCTGTGCTCTCTCTTGGTGTCAGGATTCAGATACACCTGTTTGCCTTGAGTATGTGTAAAGTCTTCCTTATTGACTTAGCACAGTTGTACTTTCCACCCTCCCAGTTCTTCCCCCACTCTGGTATTTTTGCATAATATAAGTCCTTGTGCACATTGTGTAAGCATTCTGTAATACCTCTAAGTGATCAAGTCTGATTTTAATTTCTCTCCTCTTCCAAATCATCTGCCGGTTGCAGCATCCTGTTTGTTATCTTCCCTACTAGTAAAAAACTACAGTGTAAATCTTTACTAGTCTTCTGTTTTTCTGACTGTCTGGTTTTAATATCAGTCAGTGCTTCCAACTTGCCAGAGGATTTTACACTCAGATGAATGACTTGTCGTGCTAACTTATCATTCAATATCTTGAGAGGTGGAGGGCTCATTTTAGCAACACTTCCCGCAGTCTATGTTCATGGTTTCTTTATCAGCTTGTGGGTGTTTTTGTTTGATTTGTGAGTACTGGGAGGCAAGAGTATCTTTTAATACTCTAATACTTTTTTGTACCCCAATACAGATCTGCCATACAAGCAGATTTTAAAGAGATTTCCTGTCTTTCAGGCTTCAATTTTCTTTGAAATTGTGTGATGCAAGGCAATGGAAAAATTTCATTTTGTCAGATTATTTCCTCCTGTGGAACATATTGTAATATGCTGAGACTTTATTCTGAGCCATCTCCTTTCTTAGATGTTTTTACAAAACTAGAAGTAGTTGAATTGGGTTTTCCTTCTAATTAGCATATGCCAGCTGCTGCCAGTTAAAGAACACCTGTGCTTCTAGTGAAGGTGCCTGGAAACTTGGGCATTCTCCTTTATCCTAGTGTAAATCAGATATTCTTCTGTTGAAATCAAAGCAGTGGGGTGGATCAATGTAGGTGAGAGTCACAAAGAAAATTGGATCTATGTGATTTTTAGTAGGTGGATTCCAGAGGCAGTAATTGGTCTGAAGTGGTGTCCTTATGCAAAAGTGTGCAGCTGACATAAACACCAAGTAGATGCATAAATAAGTAGAGCACTGCACATTTTTGTCCACTGTATTCTCGTGCTAAATACTGTCTTTTTGAAAATATGGTCTTTACTTCAAATAACTGAAACTGCCTGTAATTTCAAAATAGAGGAGTAAAACCAAGTATCAGTATTGTTCATGCTATAAATGGTTCTAAAGATGGAGCTTTACTTATGGGCTAAGGTTATGTCATTATCTTGAAGTTAGAGTAATTGTACTTATCTCTAGGAAGTGTGTTCCTCAGGAAACATCACTAAGCTTTCCCTCTACTATCTCCTTATGCAGGTATTAGAGGACTGTAAAGTCATTTTATTAGCTGACAAACTGCTTAATTACAAGATAAGAAGTAGAGCCTTGCTCAGTGGAGGAAATGTGTACTTCTTCCATCTTTATTCAGAAACCTATTTCCTCCAGCTTTCATTGAAGGCAAAGACAGCCTCCAAAACCCAGGAGAATTTAATCAAAGTGGTTTATGGATGTTTTCTCCTGGGTTTGTGCTCATACAGAGAGAAATGAAACACAAAAATAAAATACCTAAACCATGAAGAAGTGCACAGTATACATGTAGTCATCAGCAAACTATAGAGCTGTTAAATGCCCTGGATTAGGAAAGAGGAATGAGCATGTACCAGTTGTATAGACAGCCTTTCAAATATGTAGGCTGAATCCTAGTTAGGGTTTAGTACTTGAGGGGGATTAATGGTTCTGCAGTGAGATCAATGTTTGAACTATATGCCATTTAAAATATTACTCATTAAACCTTTCTTGGTGTAGACTAACTAGGTTTTTGGAGGAGTTCTTGTTCATGGTGGTGTTGCTAATATCCAGAATGGCTTTTCCTTTCTCTGTTCCACTGTAATGAAAGCAAAATGGGAACTATTCCATTCCATTTCCAAATTAGGGGAAGTGTTAAAACGTGGATTTGTTTTGAAGACCTTTCTTCTCTGGAGTTTGTTTTCATATTTGATGTGCTTTTGTATGGACATCTTGGCATTTCTGTCATGCTACAGTGCTTTCTGCTTCCCACTGTGGGGCTTTTGGAGAAGGGCTGTGTGGAGCTTTATTCACTATTAGAAAACCTCACTGAAGAGCTGTAATTTCATAATAGATAGTGCCAGGCAGCATTAGCTACTGATGTTTGGATACCCACAGAACATAAATCAATACTTAGAGGAAACAGAGGAGTATTTATATTCTGGAGCATTTGCTCATTTGCTGTTGGAGTCCTGGTGATAGCATATGGCCTTGCAAATAAGGCTGTAGTACCTATGTCTAGGCTGCAACTGCAGTATTTAACACAATCTTACAAAAATGTGCCTTTAGGCACTGTTAGAAATGTTCATTAGAACATGTATATAGTTTGAATTTTACTGTGTTTGATATGTAGAATTTGTTTCAGATTTCTTTGCTTTTTCACTGCTTTTTGTCTGTGTGGGGTTTTTTTTGTGAAGTAGATAATGTGTTTTTTTGTGGAGTTTTGCTTATTGTTGATTTAAAAGGAGTAGAGGGAAAGGCAAGTGTGTGGGATGCACCATTCAAATTCTATAGCTGGTGGAGACAAAAGGTATTAGGCGTCTACAGTGCGTAAAATACCAAAATTAAACTTCTGCCTAGTTTGTACTTCGTTTTTTGTTACTTGTATTGATTCCAGCTCAACAATAAAATCACATGCTTTTTAAAAACACATTAGTTTGACCTGTTCTGCCTTATAGCACTTTTCTTGTTATACTGCAGTCTGGATTGTTCTGCAGTAGACAACGTATTGATAAGTACAGTGCAAGTTTTTACTGTGATGGTATGGAATATTTTATGACTTTTTCTTGTTTCTGTTGTGTGAAGCATCATAGCTTCTTGCAAGATACAGCAGTCACAGAAGTCATCAATTAATCTCTAACAGGCTGATACCGTAGCAAAGCTTTTAAGACAAACATTTGTTCAGCACATGTTACATAGAGAGAGCATAAAAACCAGTTTATCTTGTCCTGGTGCTCCCAGTATTTTAAAATTTAATTATCTAGACTGATCTACGTTCACTCTAACAACATACCATACAAGCAAAGGAGAATTTGCTTAGTTCATATTCAGAAAGAAATAGCTTAGCATCTTTCTGAATATCTCACAAATAGACTGAATTTTTCAGGAGTTAATTTACTGTTGATATGATGCAGCTAAAGCCAGTGGTACACAGGTTCTTTTCTTATTGATCCAACTGTTACAGTACATTAAGAAACTGCTTAAATACTTTGGGGTAACTTTTTAGTGTTGTTTGTCCCACTGGGGGGGAATGTTGTGGCTGGAAGGAAGCAGGATAGCTGTGGTGTGAGAAATGAGGAAATAAAGAGAGTAGGGTGCTCTGAAACAGCAGAATGACCAGTAAAACATGATTTTTAAACTGCTTCTGTCTGTAGCACTTGCTAAAGGTTTTCTTTAGGAGCTGGTGTGATATGACAGATTATTCAGAGGTTTTTCCATAGCTTTGTTCTGAGAACTTTGAAAATATCCTGAAATGAGGCAAAGTTAAATCATATGGGCCTGCCTTTAGAAAAGCATTAGAATCTGACTTTATTTCATGACCCTTCTTTTTAACTTGCTCTTTCCAATAGAAGGGGAAAAAAAGATGTGTGTGATTTGAAACAAAAGGACACCAACACAGAAGTGAATTCTTTCTGTTATGTGCCACCCCTGGATTTTAAAAGTGATGCTTGTTGGAAGTACATGGCTCAGATAATGTTTATAGTTATGGGCATGTTTAATTGCTCTCAGAAAAGCACGTGAGATTTCTGTTTATTCCAGGTCTAAGTGCTCTGGTTCCTTCTGTTGCTGAGTGCAGGCAGTAAGTAAGCAGTGGGAATACCTGGGATGTAGGAGCTCTGCTGTAGGAATAGGAAAAGAGCAATAGCTCTTGTCCAGCTGCCAGTGGCACATCTGATGTGACTTACAGTGATTTGGGCAGGGTGGGAGTCTGGACTAGAGGTTGTGGCAAAACTCAGGTAGCCTCTGATGATAAGAGCCTGGCCTTGGACTTAAACCTTCCTTTGGGATTGGAGTTAAACCTTCCTTTGGGCTTAGAGTTAAACCTTCCTTTGTACATGTTTGCTGCCCATTTGACCCCTGTGGGCTCTGTGCATCGTGAACTGCTCAGTGTCTAAGCCCAGTGCAGCCAGTTGAGCACTCAGCTGTATCTGTAGTAGTTGTCAGAGGGTCATTCTTCAGGGATAGCACTGCTGGCAGCTAAAACCTATGAATGACTCAAAAATACAGTGTTTGAGGTGTTGGAGTATTTTTAAATAGGCTTTGAAAAGCATTGTTTGATCAATGTGTTGGTCTTTCAATAAAATCTTCATTACATCCACCCATTCCTTACAGGATTTTGTAATTTTTTTTTTTTCCACTTCTGTTTGCCTTTGTCACATGTTCTTGCTTTCATTATCACTCATTAGCTTCTCCAAAGAAATTAACAGATCCTTAAAACAGGATCATGTGCATTCTGATGTCCATGTGAAAGCGGTGCTGGAGAGCAGAGAAGCCCTGGGATCCCTGTAGAAATTTGCAGACAATTTTGATACTCTAGTCCACTCAAAAAATCTGCTGATACGGTAATGTTTTTTCCCTTGCCAGGACCCTCCTTGCCTGGTGTCATTTCTTGAGCTCTCCTGGGATGAGATTAGTCTAAAACAACAAAGTAGCCAGATGTCTGGTTCTGAGAGAGTCCCAGAGGCCAGGCTATGGTAGGCAACAGTAATCGCTGGGGGCTGAAGATCAAAGATACCTGAGAATTACTTATGGGCACATACTATGTGTCATTCCCATTATTAACAGTCTGAGAAAATTTGTATCCCTAATTAACCCTTTTGTTGGTTAAATTTTCTTGCCAGTACAGTCCTGTCTGTAAGAACTATTTGTTCTTTTTGATACCATTACATTTTAGCTAAAAAAATAAAAGTAAATTAAACACTTTCATAATAGCAAATTTATGTAACTCCTTCAGATGTTTTTTAATGTGGTCATTTGTAAATGTCAGAAGTGAGCATGATTTTTCTTTGTTTACTGCACCATCCTTTGGGCTGGTGTCATTCCTATCCAGAACGGTGTCAATAACGATAGTTCACTTGTCAGGATGTTGATTTTAGTTTATTGCTTCCTAATAATCTCAAATGAATTAGTATCTAATTCCATGGACGGGTTGTCTGCATATCATTGCTTTCCCCCTTATTGGTATTTCTAATTAAGTGCTAATTAATATTTTAAGTGATCAACACTTGTTTGTATCATACAGTCTGAAATAACAAACTGAGACTGTAAGTGCTGACTCTGAATTCTTGTTTTGCTTTAGGAATCAGTGACTCTTAGAGAGAAAAGAGAGAGGAAAACCTGATTGGGGCCTTCTGTGCTTCTCTTTTTTTATCCTCAGGTGAAAATAGTAATGTTGTGAATTGAATGTCTGTTTTACTAAGTAATAACATTCTCTGTTGTTGTAGAATTGAAGACTGAACAATTTTCCCTGACTTTTGAATAATAATGTATAGTTATCAGAGGTATCTGTTGTTTGTTCTGATCACTACCATTTCACTACCTTTAACATTATACAGTAATATGTGTGGCAAATACTGTATGTGCATGTTTGAATGTGAGTTTCTGGTCACACTAAGTTTCTGTGTGGTTTAATGTCTATATTGCAGGTGTTTAACAATTCTAAAAGGCATTTTTGAGTGAGCAGTAAGTGAAGAAAAGTTCCCTGGAGTGCTTTAAAGGGTTGAATTGATTTGTCTGTTACAGTCTTGACAGTCTCACTTGAAACCATTTTATTTGAGCAGGAAACCCCAAAAACTGAAAGTCTATTGTGGTTTTTTTATACTTTCACTTTTGTTACAGGTGGTGTAGAATGTGAGAAGATGCTGTCTGCATCTTCCAACACAGCCATTGCTGCAGCTCCATTGTCCCCATTCCTGTTCAGCTGCACACCCAATGCTTTGTTTGAAACAAATCACCATCTAAAGAAATGCGAGGGAAAAGCTTTCTGGTGAACCAGGGTTATTTAACCTATGGCTACTACCCACAGGTATCAGATCATTATCTGAAAATTTCAATGAGGTTCATAATATGAGTAGGATGGAGACAGGTACTGTGCTTCTCAGAGGTGCATGGGAAGGGGGAGCTGCACAGGAGTGGTTTGCAGGCAGTAGCTGTTTTCATAAGGATGATGGCACCCTGGGTTTTGGGGCATTTGTTGCCATTCATGTGCCATAATCCAGGTGCAAGCACTGTGACTGCTTGGTAGCCACCTGCAGCTCAGAAGATTCTGCCTGGCTAGCCTAACATAAAGAAAGGAGGTCTACATAACATTTCGATTGTGTTTTGCTCAACCCTTGTGGGATGCTTTTTTCTTACTTTTCCTTCTCTGTTGTTCTTTTGGGAGGTGTTGCAGCAGTTTTGTTTGTCTGCGCTGCTCTGTTGAAGGTCACAGTCAGAACTGGAACAGGTAAAATCCAGGTGTCCATGAAGCTGAGTCTGCAAAGGCCAGTCAGTATGACCTCCCTTTGAGTTACCTCACACAGGCAGCAGGGTGCTTCCCAGGAAGGTGTGGAATCCCTAGCTGAGCTTTTGGGGAGAGTCCTACTGGATGGATTTGTGACATATCTGAAATAGAATTCATTTCACTTCATTCTCTTTTGTTATCTGCCTGGAGCTCTTGGAAGCCATTCCACTACTGCTGACAAGCAAGAATGTGACTCGAAGCAAGAATGTCAGCAAATACTAGATGAGTTTATAGAGGTAGGGGCACAGCCATCTCCCTGTGTTTTCAGGCTGGTAAATTCCATACATTTTGTTCACCAGTGCCGCACCAGTTTAGGTAAAAAGGTGACTGGATCTGAAGAGATGTGGGAGATTCCAATGCAGTACAGGAACAGAGAAAATCACTGCAGAACTACATCTCCCTGACATGCTGGTAACTTTTTATGGTGAGAGATGAAGTTATGAGATGCTAGTTGTTATTAAACAAGTACTTGAGAGTTTGGAACTGATGAAATTACTGATGTCTTCTGCAAACAGGTTGTCCCCCACTTTTTTGTTCATGTGGCCCATTTCTGTACCATGAAATGTCATAAGGTCCTGTAAAGCAGTTCTTTATTTGGATTTACAGAAAACTGGCTTTAGAACAACGCTGGTCCTTGAGTGGACTCAGAAACAGGTTTAAATACCTTATACAAGTGCATTGAATTTGTGTGGCAAAGGCAGGGTGCTGCAGGGTATAGTCTGTGAGAAGCTGCAGGGTGTAGTTTGTGAGAAGCTGCTAGAAGTGTCTCCTTCACCTGATGAAGCCAATGCCAGCTGGTTTCAAGATGGACCCGCCACTGGCCAAGGTCCATCAGCAGATGCTGGTTGTGCCTCTGGGATAATGTAAAGAAGGGGCAGAAGACTCAGCACAACAGCAGAGAGGAGTGAGAATACATGGGAGGAGCAGCCCTGCAGACACCCAGGCCAGCGAAGAAGGAGGGGCAGGAGGTGCTCCAGGTGCCAGAGCTGAGGTTCCCCTGCAGCCCGTGGTGAGGCAGCTGTGCCCCAGCAGTCCCACAGCCATGGAGAGCTGCACTCTAGAGCAGATGGATGCCTGAAGGAGGATGTGACTCTGGGGAAAGCCTGCATAGGAGCAGGCTACTGGCAAGACCTTCAGATCCATGGAGGGAGGAGCCCATGCTGGAGCAGATTTGCTGGCAGGACTTGTGACCCTGTGAGGGACCCATGCTGGAGCAGCCTGTTCCTGAAGGACTGCACCCATGGAAAACGACCCACACTGGAACAGTTTGTGAAGATCTGAAGCCTGTGAGAAGGACTCATGTTGGGTACCACATGCAAGAGCAGGGGAAGACTGTGAGGAGGCAGAGGTAGTGTGTGAACTACCTCTGAACTGTAAGCCCTGTTTCTCATCACGCTGTATGTCTGGTGGGGAGGAGGTAGAGAACTTGAGAGTAAAGTTAAGCCTGGAAAGAAAGAAGGGGTAAAGGGAAGGTGTTTCAAGATTTGGTTTTATTTCTTGTTCTCCTGCTCTGATTTGATAGGGGAAAAAAAATATTTCTTACCAAAGTCAGGTCTGCTTTGCCCGTGACAGTAAATGGGTGAGTGATCTCCCCCTGTCCTGATAGCAATCCACCAGTGCTGTGTTATATTTTTCTCTTCCCTGTCCTGCTGAAGAGGGGAGTCATAAAGTGGCTTTGCTAGGACCCTGGCTTCCATCCAAGGTCAACCCACCACAACAAGCTGAATAAATTTGAGTACATTAAGGTGTTACATTGCATATTAATGAATACTGCTTCATTCTGGGTGCTTCTGTTACCAGAGAGTCTGTGAATTTGAAATAACTTTTGTGAAGGGAAAAACATGGGAAATAAAGACACAGCCCCTTAGAAATCTATGGGAACAGTGTTCTCTGGTTAGGGCTATTGGGTGTCTAGGGATGACAGGGATGCCCTGCTAGCACAGCTATGTAGGTATGGAAACAATTGTGTCACTAATATGCTCCTGTCTGGTATTTAAGAATAAAGACATAGGAACTATGAAAGAGGAAGGGCTCTGCAAGCAGTCTGCAAGAGTGAATGTTGTAAAAGAAAAGAAAATTAGGGTTGAATTGAAGAGCAAATGATGCAGAAAATTAAAACACGTCTTCATGGACCTAATAGTTGTTACTTCAAGGGAATATGTAGGTGTTTTATAGTGATGTCAATGAAATGTACCTGTATATATTTTGCTCCATAGTGCAGTTGTTATATTTAGTGGGTTTGGGGCTGTTTACTGTTTTGAACAGCCCATAACAACCCAAGCTGTATAAGAAAATTAAGCTGTAGCTTCCCTTTTTACTTACCTGAGCCATTACAACTATGGGCTGCCTAAAATCAAATTAAAAAAAAAAATAAAAATCTCATATTGATGAAATTGTGGCCGGGACGTGATGAAAGATCATGTAATGAGATAAATAGGAAAATCCTTGTTTCCATTTACAAGTTCATTTCCAATCTCACATTCCATTCACAACACTGGCATTCATAGGAAAAATGAGAAATGTAACTAAAATGGCAGCTTTCTGAAAGGTGTTTGCACATGGCAACACCTGAGTAATCACAAGCAAGAGCTGCTTGGTGACTTGATTATACTCAAATTCGTGGCAGAGAATTCTTGCTGTAGACTATCTGGTTTTCCAGTGTGTCAAGAACAACTTGCTGTTACTTTAGTTTGTGGAACTTTTGATTTCTAATGTGGGGAAGAGAGGAAATTAGTTAGAACAAACTCCAGAAAGCTATGTGTTGTTCTTATGATCTCTTGTAATTAAAAACATCAGCTCCTTTTCCTGGTTTTTCGATGAGCAAAGTCATCTGTGTTTAGAGGTGTTGAAGGAGAAAAGCTGTAGTAAATTTTCCAAGTGCTATTCAGTTTTATGCTAACAATGATGGGAATTGGCTTGTGTGGCAGAAGAGATGATGGAAGGATCAGAAGCTGGTTGACAAAGGCCTTCCTCTCTAAATTGCAGATCCTAAAAGTCTAAATCAGGTCATAGTAATATATGAGCTTGTGGCTGTATAAGAAGTCTCCTGACTATATAAAGTACTTAGCAAACCCCTGGGTTATCCTGGTGTTTTATTGGTGACCCTGTGACCCAGCATAAATTCAAGGCAAAGGGCTGTTTTAGCTGTGCCCCCTTCCCAGCTCAGAGGGCTGTGCTGCTAACAAGTTATGGCTGTGATGGCAGAAAAGAATGTCTGTGTTGGGAAAATTAATTGCTTGTAAGCAAATGTTTTTTAAAATGTGACATGGTTTTCATTTTGTATACTTTTTGTTAGTGTTATGTATTCGAGGAATAGTAATAAGCAGAGCTTGCCTAAGGATTGCTCTCTAAAATACCTCAATTATATAGCTAATGTTTTTTTCCGTGGTCTTTCTCTGACAGGCTATTGTGACATGGATTACTATGCTTAACACTTCTTGGTACTGATAATATAACAACCAAGTATTTGAAATAAAATGCACATTTGCTGCTGAATATTTCCTTCTTTGAGAGGGCTAAATTAATGAAAATTAATGAGGTTAGGGAAATTTTGCTTCATAAGTGATCAAGTAAATTGGGCTTTGCACAGTCTGCAAAACATTATTTTAACAAGACTGTATTACATTTCTGTTGTGCCTTGCATTGTTAAGGGTAATTAGAGAATATGTATGTTTTAATGAGAATAAAAGTTATATTAGAACCAAAAGATTTTCTCCTAGTAGTCTCTGAGGTTTTCATGTATAATATGAGGAAAATACTGGTTTTTTACTGTTTGTTTTCCTTTTTGTTAAGTACTTTGTACAAGCAGCATATATACTGTAAATAAAGGGTTTTTGCAGAATTGCACTGAAATACACTGCATAATAAGTGTATATATTTTTTAAGGGCTTAATAGAGGATATGTGGAAATTAATATTCTGAGTTGTAGTTTGCTACCAAAAGCATTTGAAATGTGGGAATATTTTTTAGCTGTTAAGAAACGTTAGTTGGGAAGAATAATACAATTCTAAGCCTTCTTTTAACTGGACAGTTTCATAGGTCTTGTGTCTGAAATCAGCATTATGTTGATTCCTGGAAATACCTAATATGTGTGTTTGTACACTGAAATCTTGTTCTGGGCTCTGTTCCTTAATCGGTAGCTGTGTCCTACAGGGTGGCAGGCCTTGTACCAAAGATTGTGAAATAACTTTACTGATGAAAATTCTCCAGAATTCCAAACCCCAGCAAGAACAAGCAAGCCCACCCTAAACTGGTTTCCTCAGATGGCACTGCACAGAAATAACAAAGGCATGTGTCTACCCCTTGGGTTTTTCCTGCTTTTTCTTTCAGGGAAGAATCCAGAGGATAGGTGGGGCTGAAAGTTGCATCTGGTGAGCAGTGCTTTGTATTTGAATTCTTGTTCCAAGGTCTAGATCCTGCTGGCAGCAGCAGTAGATCCTGTTCAATCCCTAGAGTTTCCAGAAGTTAAAAGGCAGGGAGAGAGTCTGCTGGAAATGGCATGGCAAGGTGCATTCGAATGGAGTAAATAAGGATGTGCAGGCGTGGAAAATGGACGTGTGTGTTTTGTGGGAAGGTAATTGGGATGGGGGCTTGGCAGGAGCTGGATCGGCCGAGGTGGGGGCGACTGCCACAGGTTGATGGGCAGGTGATCCGGCAGCCTCGCCCGAGCGGCGCAGGAGGGCTGCCTAATATGCTGTGTGCCCTAAGGGCCTGGGGGAACACAGTTGGATTATTATGTTAATGCCTGAGCCTGCTGCCCTCTTCCTATCCCAGCTGGGCTCCCTGTTGTTAGGAACTGCTTTGCTCTGACAGTGGAGTAATATACTTCATGATTGAAAGGGCAAAGGGGCTCGCAAGAAAAAAGAGCAGGCCTGCACAGATATGTAAATGAAGGGGGGAAGGCTGTAGGAGGGTTTGCATGTAGGTGTGGGTAGCAAGTTTATTAGGAAATGAGTAATATAAATCTGCTAATTGAATTGTTATTTACAAGTCCCATTCCCTGATTTGTTTCTTTGTGCATTACCCCCCCTAATGCTGATGTACAGTGAATTCAAAGTGCTTACCAAAGCAGGCACTTAGGTTGATTTATTTGAAACCGAGGTGCTATAATACACTGGTACCAGTGTACAGTGCTGACAATGGTGTATTTTTCAGGACTTTGATTACTGTTTCATGCTTTCCCACTATATTGCTACACTACAGCTTATAGTGGTGATATGATTCTTTTATGTATTGTAGATAAGTATATCACTCTGAATTTTGTTGATACTTCGGGAGCAGGATATAGATACAGATTACAGGAATACATTTGTTATGGTGTTAGAGCAAATTGAACTTTGATTCAATGAAATGGTGACAGTGTTGTGATATTTTTCTGAGGTCTTTCCTGCAGTACGACTGACTAAACAGTGTCTTCATTTTAGAATGAGTGTATGTGAGAGATGAAAATCTGTTCCCTAGACTGATGTGGCAGGACTTGGTGTTTGGTTGGTTTTTTTTCCTCATGATGATATGGCCAGAGTCTTTCTCTGCCTTCTATCAAACTTCTATCAGTGGCAAAATGTAATTCAAAATACCAATCAGCTGGGATTTCTGACATCCTTATTTGTCTGTTTTACATCCCAAAGTGCTGATCACCGACTAGTCAAAGAGATTGCTGTTCTCTCAATTGAACTTCTGAGAGTGAAAGCTACTTTTGCAAAATGCAGCTAATGTATCAGATATAAAGTTGTTTGATAGATGAGGTGCTGCTCATGGAGCTGGTACTTGGTGTTTGTCAAAGATGTGATTTCTGATTGCTCCTAGTGTATAAGGTGTCTTTTTCTACTCTTCACTCATCAGGGTATCCCAGTTGTGCTCTTAATCTTTGTGTTTACCTGAATTGCTGCTCTGCCTTACTCTTAAAAAGGTGTCTGTCTTGGCATGGGTACCTCCTGCTGTGCAGCAAAATTGGCAGCTCTCCCACTTCTGACCTGGCAGTTGTGAATGTTCTTCTTGCACAGGGTTGTCCACTTAGGCATCTTATGGTACTGAAGTACTGTGTGGTGAAAAGGAACTCTGGATCTACATTCTTTGTTAAGACTTAGTGCAGGTATAGGATAGGATGTTCTGGGCATGACAGAATTTAGCCCTTGCCTCACTGGGTGCCCATGAATAACTATCACAGAACAGGTAGTAACATTATCTGTGTCCTGCTGGAGCCTTTGTACTTAACACAAAATTATTGATTTCTTATTGAGGTGTCCTTGGAGATCTTTGTAGGCAAATCAGAATAAATGTTGTACCTGTCTCTACAGCTTATGAGTTAAGGTGAGAAGATAGTTTTCACCACAGAATGCTGAAAAATAGGAGCATTGATATAAAAGAATTGCTTTCTTGTTGAAGGAGTGTATTTTTCAAAAATGGCATTTTTTTTCTTTCACATTGTATCTGCACGTACTTATTGAGTAACAGCTTTGGAACAAGGAATTGAGCTACATACTATCTCAAATTGGGAATGTTCTCATTCTTTTTTTTTTTCTTTCTTCTCCCTATTTATGCAATTTAGACTTTGCAGAAATGTTTCCTGTTTCTTCCAGGAAGATCTGTTTGTAAATATTTTGTTCCAGGTCAGGTTAACGTTGGCCAGTTTTGCAAACAAATCATTTTCATGTCCACATTTTTCAGTATAACTTAGATGTTCCATGTTTCCATTTCTAATGGACTCCTGATCTCCCTGGCTGTGTCTTCTCTGAACATCGTTGATGACAGTGCTGCTTTGTGGATCAGCTGGAAAGCTTTGTGTGACAACAGTCACAGAGGCTATCTTCCATGAGACATGGGAGAAATTCAGCTGAAAGCAGCAAAATAACAAAGTGAAATGATTAGAAAAGAAAATATCAAACATGAGCACAAAAGTAGTGATTCCAAAGATAGGGGGTTCTTGGGGTCAAAGCTAGGGTTAATGTTTAAATACTGTGGTGTCCCTTATGCTGCATATTCCAGTTTTCAGCCAGCTCTGGGTGTCAATGGAAAATTCAGTGAATGCTGCCATGAAGTGCATGTTGAGGATGAATGACAAGTTTTTATCCTTTTGCTGTAAAACTCACAGCCATCACAGCTTTTGGTAATCCTCTGGTCTCCACAGAACCTGAGTAGAATTCTGTATTTGAAACCCATAGGTTCTAGTGTTTTTTCCTCCACCTTGTCCTTAGAGAAGTACTGATTATGTAGTAGTCTATATGACCCATTAGAGAGTCAAGTCAATTACTTTAAGGAAGTAATAAAAATACCTTTCATTTAGTTGCTAATGAGTTGCTATGTATTTTGTATATATGTTTGCATAATAAATATATACATATATGAAGGAAAATCCTAAAAAACAGTTTCAGCATCTTTGTAGTTCATGACATACTTGTGCTGCTTGTCAAGTAGTTGTGAAACCAAGTTCCTGACCTAGACTTGATGGGCATTTGAGTATTAATCCTTGCAAGACAAGCAAGGATTAATCCATGAAAGACAAACCCCTTCTACCCACTTTGGGTTAGAGGATGTAGCAGTCCACTTGAAAAATGGGGGCAACCATCTGAGTAGAATTTAGAGATGTTTTGGGCACAATTCAGAAGAAGGGTGGTGATAAATACCAATGCTGTAGTTAATTTGTTGTCAGAGAAATGTAGCTTGGACCTTCAGTTACTGATCCAGCGCTGAATTCCTTGGGCATGTTTTGGGGATATGTAATATATAAAGATAAATATGTATTTAGGCACTTTCTGTGTATGTGTAAGTTCTAGTTATATGAATTGCTAATACAGAGGGTGAAAATAGCTGAGCAGCATTTCAAAGAATGCAGTTGCAGGCATCAAGATTGTTCCTTTTTATCTTTCATGCAGAGGCTGTTATGTTGATCTCTTGCTTATTGTATGCAACTTTTCCTCCTCTCTCTACCTCTGCCACAGGATTGCAGTGTGCAGAGCTTTGGCTGGGCTCATAAAAAGGGAATTTCCAGTGCCATATAATACTGGCTTATAGTAAAGCCTAACCTTTGGGCTAGGTTAAGAAAAAATAAATTGTCCTTCTTTGAAATATGGACATTTGTCGATGAGATGACAAATTCTGACACGAGCTCTAGAGCTCAGGATTCATGGATCTGTGCAGAGGGCCACACTTAATTTATATTTTACAAACCTGCTGTTTCAGCCAGCCTTCCCATGCTGCTGCTTTTCTTGCACTAGTGTTATGTTTCCCATCTCCTGGCATTACACAACTGATAGTGAAGCTGTTGCCGGTGGTAGTAGTGACGGGGACTTTCATAACGATGCTATTCTGAGCTGGTTTTGAAGGCATAGCAGTTAAAATGTCTGGTTCTGCTACTAACTGCCCAGAAAGCAATATGACAGTGGGATATTTATAGAAAAATACTGGTGCAGGCACAGCCTTACAGTTAATGCAAAGGGCACCTTTTAAAAAGTGGCCTTGTGCTTTCATTTCACTTCAGCAGGGAAGTAATACTCTTTGGAGTTGTGGGATGCATTGTTTAACTAGACCTCTAATCATGTTATGGATGATGTGTCTCCAGGAGAATCAGGGGACAAGACCTTTAAGTGTTTTTATCACAGCTTAAGATCTCAGAAAATGTGAACTTAAATAAGAGTATGTCCGGGAGGTTGTTATTGCTCTGTATCCTCAAAAGGATACCTTCCACAGTTGTTTTGTTTTGTTTTGTTTTTTAGAGAGAAAGTCTCTTACAGTTATGAAGTGTTTGACCATAAGAGGAACAAGTTGGCAGTACTTATTTACCACTGTTCAGCTGAGCCTCCTTTATTAAATCATTGTTCAGCAATCTGTGTTCTGGTGTGAGACCAGTGTCCTCACTGCTAAGGTAATAAACCTGGAGTCTCTAAGAAATGCATGATGTGCATAAGGCTTGTAGGTAGTTTTGATACTGAAGTGCCAGTGACTGGTTAAATCCTTAACTTTTTGTCCTCTAACATTTCACAGGCCAGATGTATGGCAGCTAAGGCTTACCCTTCACAATATGTGAGTACAAAGGAGAAGTTACCTTGTTTTTCCCTCATTAGGAAAATGATAGAAATGGGCTTTTCTTTTGGGGAAAAATACATACAAAAAGTTTGGCTAGATGCTGTTCCAGGAACTCCGAGCTTTCTGGTGCATCAGAGTCATATGAAGTTTGTGGAGGACTAAGATGCTGAAGCATGGTGTTTATACACGTGTGTATTTGGTATGAGAAAGCCTGTGTTGTAATGAGCCTGTCAGCTTTAAATCACTGCTTGTGCCAATGTTTACACTGGCCCTGGGCAGTCATCTCAATGTTTGCATTTGCAATTTTTAAGTAGAGGAGTGAAAAAAAGAGAAACTGCCTCTGTTTATTCATGTTGATATTCAAAAGTCCACTGTAGGTGCTCAGATCACTGCCCCGTTGGGGTGTGTGACGTACGAGCCAACAGTGGAAGGCACTGTGTCTTATGAGAGTGATTTTGTGTTTTGAGCAGCAGCTGACAGGAGGGGAAGACTAAATTAGATCTTCATGGTACTGCTGGACTTGGGGGTTTGACTGTCACACAAGGATCAGGTGAGAGTATTGGTGGCTGTGTGCTTGCAGCCCTGCTCATTGTCAAAAGGAAGAGGATCATGGTTGCTAGAAAGAGGAAAACTCCCTTAACCTTGGCAATCTGAAGGAACAGACAAGGATTTGCAAAAGCTGTGTGTTGCCTGCATTTGTGTTTCTGAATATGGTCTAGATGGCGCTTTTTTCTGCTTTTCTTGTGAACATCACACAAGTTTTTTTTGCTGCACAGCTACAGGAGCATCTGCTGTGGGTAAATCTTTGCTATTTAGGATAAAGCAAAGAAACTATGAACAAAGTGACAGCATTGTACTGCTGATGGCATGAGCTAGTCAGGCACTGAGCATTGTTCATAAAGCCTCTCATCTCTTCTGTACCTGAGGAGACAAAATCTTGGTTCTTTCAATGTGAAAATGGACATTCCAGCTCCTGACAGAGGTTCTTTCCTCCTGGTTGCATTTATGTGATCTTTCTCATGACAAAAGTCTTTATTTTCATTCAGGGCAGTTATTAAAGTAATCTCAAGTAAAATGAGATAGCGTTGCTTTCCATTTTTGATAAACATGGATTTCCTGTTTCTCACCTATATATTAGTATTGGTGGAAATTTGCAGAGTGACACATAAATGTTCCTTAATCTCCTCAGGGATTAATGTTTGTAATTTGAATTGTTAGCAAATGTTTACATTCTGGTTTTACTCTCCAGAAAAAAACCCCAACACTTTAATGCATATATGCTCCTGGTTTTTAGTCTTTCTTCACCTCCTCCTGCCTCTGAGTGAGAAATACCATGCTGACACTCCAGAACTCCCTTGAGTCATCCCAGTTGTTGTCTGTAGAGACAAGTTAGCATTTCTAACAAAAAGAAAGTGAGCAGAATAGTTTTCTTTATCTGCCTCAGTATTGCTGAAATTATTGGTGAAACAGAGAAATCCTTCAATGGGAAGAACTACATAACCTAATAAATGTGTCTAAAAAAACCTTTCATTTGAACAGATTTTTTTTATTTTTAAGTATCATTTGCCAGAAGGCAGTGATGGATATGAGGAACTACAAAAATTGGGGAATGAAAGACTCATTTTCAACAGAAACAACTTCGCTGGTAAGAGGCAATTCCTCTGCCAGCAGAGGTCCCAGCTTGTTTCTGTGCCCTGCTTGTGGCAGAATGCTGTGCCTGCCTGAAGCAGCACCAACTTCTTCTCAAGTGATGGCAGCCTTTGGCAGCCTGGAACAGAGGGCTCAGCACAGTGTTTCAGAGAGCATCAATCTTGGGATGATGTTCCCCTACTGAAATGCAGACAAACAACAGATTAGTTATTCTAATCTTTTTCTGGGACCTTTTCAGTCTTGTTTCTATAAAACTGATGATTATTGAACATGGTTGGAATATAGCAATGTTTTCATGTTGTCAGCACACCTCTAGGGGCAGGTTGGGGATTAGGTGATATCTTTGCTATCTTTTTCCCAGTCAGCAAATTGTGTTGGACCACAGGGAATATGGCAGTGGATAAATACATAATTCCCTCCATACTCTGGGGGTTTTTTGTTGGCATAGTGGAAACTTCTTGGTTGATGGGTGTAGTTGGTGTGTGTGTGTAATTGTGATTATCTGGATTTTTAAATTTTTTTGAATTTTTTTTTTAATAAGAGCTTAAGGTTACATACATTCCTACCTTACTAAAATAATTAGAATAATTTGATATTTTTATAAGAGACTTTTTGAACATCAGCACACTTTTTTGGAAGATTTCTTTGGACTCAAAATTTAGTTAGTATCAAAGTTTTGTGGGGTTTGGTTTGGTTTGTTTTGTGAGGGTTTTGTGTGTTTGAACGGTTGTTGGTTTGGGGGTTTTGTGTGCTTTTGTTTTGTTGTAAATGTAACCCAGCTGTTGTGGTGCCCTATTACTTCTACAGCACATGGACCAGAGTCATGTGTAAAATATATTCTCCAGCTTCTGTTGAATTCAGTATGGAGCGTACGTACATCAGAGTCAAATCTAGACCCTATTTTTTTCCCAGAGATGATGTTGGAGTGTTAAAAAGGCAGGTGCTCTGCCTTGGAGGGGGCAATTGTGCTTCTTGAGATTTGGTTGAGCAGTTAACACTGCCTTTTTCATTTCTACCATGCTAGAGCAGGATTTTTATATGCATTTTAACAGTTATTTAAGAGTCCCCATATGCTTAGAAAGGAATCTGAATATATGTGCCTTTTTTAAAGCTGCATCATAGCTAGGTTATTCCATCAATACAGTAGAATGACCGGGAGCTGCATTTGGAACAATATGTAAAAATACAGCTTGTAAAAGATTTCCTTTATTAACTGTCATCATCCACAGAATATATGTTCAAATAAACGTTGTGTAATAACTAAATTTGAGATTAATAGGCCCCTTAAGAAACAGCGAAGTCATTCAGGATAGTCAGTGAAAAATAGCTTGTAAGACTGTAACATGCACATATTGTCCTGCTTACATGCTCTCTCTGGTGTCATTCCCATTTATCAATGTCGGCAGGCTCTGTTCTCATTAAAACACTCTTGCACAAAAGCAACTTAATTTTCTTAAGAGAAGAGGACACCTGATTCAATTTAGTGCTCGAAACCAGGAACTTGAATATATATATATTTTTTTTGCTGTCTGAACTCAGATGAATAGTTATGAACAGCAGCACAGATTAAACCTTATTAGGTATATTTATATTCTGTTTGCAGTAACAGTGCTGTGGCAAATAGCTTTCTACAGAGATGTAACATCTTGTTATTGGAAACAGCAGTTAAGACATGAGCTGTGGTAACACTCACATGAGATTTTATTTTTAAATAGGAGATTGACGGAGTTTTTAAAGGGACTCTGCCAACTCGTTCAAGTTACTTCTGATGTCCTGCCTTGTTCTACCTTTGTGAATTGTGCTGATCTCTTTGAGTAGATAAAATTGATAAAATTTCCTTTTCTCTCCTGTTGGTCAAACCATTCCCATCACTTTCTTCAGTCTCTTTGAATCTTTTTTTTTTTCTTTTTTTTTTTCCCTTTCTTCTTCTGTCAAATAGGAGACATGGTTGTATTAAATTTTGCAATAATAGTACGGATGCTGTAAAATGTTACGCTACCACATCGTGTTCTCTGTCCTCTACTGCATAATTCTGCACTAGAACTGTGAAAGTCCTTGTCTCTCCCAAGTTCTTTTCTGCTCTTCTGGGATTTTCTTTCTCCTTCACTGTGTCTTGTGTGGTAAATAGGATGATTAGTCTTATTGCTGATGCTTGAGCTGTATATCCCACAAGTGTGTGGTACATCGCCCTAGCACTCAGGTTTTAACTGCAGGGAATGGCAGACAGAACAGCTCTGGATGATGCCCAGGCTGCTTCCTTCCAGGATGTTCTGAGGTTGTGTGGTTTCATTACTCTGCATCTGTGGCCTTGACCCTGGAATGTCCTTTGCTCAGAGCAGGGATGACTTGGGGCCAGGCAGGCCCTGGTGTCCATAGCTTGTGCTGTCCCAGCTGTGGGGTGCCTGGGGGTAAGTGCAGCCTTAGATACATCTAGGAAGGTTTTCTCCCTAAAGGCTGCCAAATGACACTCGAGAATCAAATGTTTTAGTATTGAAGCAGTATACACATATTGGTGATAAAATCTCTTACTTTTTTCTGAGGTCCACATACAAAGCTGTGAGGCACTTGTTTCCTTGTACTCTGCAGTCAAGTTCCAGTTTAGTTGTGCATAACAATTTCTTTGTAATCCTGCTGATAATAATGAAATGTTGCTGTTTCACCCAGGTGTTCCAAATGGAACAAAGTTCAGAATATGTTCTGTATTTGATACTTGAATTCTAAACACACTTGTTCAATTTGCTGCCCAGTCACATGTACTTGACTACTGCATTTGGATCCATACCTGGGGGGGAAATGCTCAGCCCCTTGGTGGTGGCTTTGCCTTTTTCTTCCATCTTTTACCAGCCTTTGTTGCCAGGAAGACTGTCTTGGATCTTGTTGCTGTCACTGTAGAAATCTTAGCAGTGTTTTCCATACATATATTCTAGGATAAGGTGAGAGATGAAGGGCTGAAGCTTTGTGCTGGACTCTGGTATGAAAAGAGGAAAATTTCTGCCAAGTGCTGCCAGATGGGTGTTCTTCAGAAACTCCCTGGTCATTTCTCATTTGAAACTCTCCCTGGAAATGGAGACCACAAGAGCATGTCCTTAAGCCCAGCACCACACAGAGTTGACTGAAATTGTACCTGCCTAATAATAAGTGAATTTGTTGTTTAATGGAGCTAATATGTGCAATTGTTAACTCAAGTGTTGCTGTCCATACTCTTCTGTACTTGCCCTGTTAAGAGTCCTGGCAGAGACTCTCAGTCATGTCTCTTGAGTTGATACAAACAGAAAATTTGTCTAGTTGTTGATACTGCTGCTTTTGAATGTGGTCTGACCTTACATTTCAATACATGGCTATGCACTCTCCTTTTGAAAGGACTTGACTATGGATTTTATAGAGATCTCTCACCTCATACTAATGGTAAATGCAATAAATGGTTTGCAAACACATGCAAATTTGAACTTTGAGTATTGTAAAGACATTCTAATGTTTTCATGTTTTATTGTTTCATTTAAGCTGACTGCAGACAGTCTGAGATCTGTTGAAGCACAGAAAGAGCAAACACTAAAAAAAGTGATGTGGTAAGAGTTACTAATAAATGTTTCAAATAGAAAATGAAGAGCCTGGCTGTATCATGTGTCAGCACTAATGTTTATTTGTATTATCCCTCTAAGGATTTCAGAGTGCTTTTTAAGGAATTAATTTTGACAATGCCCTGTGAGGGATCTATCCCTTTGGTAGAAGGGAGTTGGAAGCACAAAAGTGTTTAAATTCTACAGGTTTATGCTACTAGGTATGTTTAACTACAAATTGGAAGAGTTTACTACCAGGTTGTTTAAACTGAACCAGAATCACAAATATGAGCCCCAGGTTTGTAAGTATGAGAAGAAATTACTTCTAAGTTTGTTTTACAGGGGAAATGTTTACAAAGAAAACTGCAGATAGAGTAATTGACATGTGTAAGTCCTCCCTTACTGAGGCAAGTAATCTGGATGATTATATCCTAATTTGCAGTCTTCCTGATTTTTTTTTCTCTTCTTTTGCCTATAATGAGTGTTTAATCATATGGTATGGATAATTTCTGATACCTCAGAGAAAGGGAGTTAAAAATTGTAAACTAGTAAACTCTGGAACTGATTGTGAATTATGGCTTTTGCACATGACTGGCTATACAACTGAAGCATGAAATTTGTCCAAGATTGTTGTTAGTGCCTGTTACATGCTTGAGATTATTAAAAAACCCCAGGTATCTTCCAGATGGATCAGGAAGGAATAAAAGAAGTTTGATAATGGGCAAAATACCACCATCTAGTATTTCTCCTTAACCGTTTTCCAGACGCAGAATTTCTCCTGGAAGTGGAATTGCAGCCTGTTTGAAGTAAAAGGATGTCATAGCTCTAGATGCTCCCCAAATCAGGATTGGTGGCCATGCTCTAGATTTGTATGGATGGATATAATGTGTTTTTGCCTTACATGAAAGTATCAGTTGGACAGCTTCAAATACAAGTAGAAAATCCTGAATTAATTCACACTTGTTGAAGAATTGTTTATACTACTCATGCTTCCTTTCAGCTATCATCACTTGCAAGAAAGCTGTTTGGACTTGTGCCTCTTTTTTTTTTTTTTTTTTAATGTTCAAAAAAGAAAATGCTGATGAGAAAGAGGTGTTAAAATATGTTACTGTAGTTTACAACTGTCAACTGTAATGTTTTATTTAGCTGTATCTATTCAGATGCTCCCTCCACAACATGGAGTGCCATATGCCATTGTCCCTGTTAGTAAGCAAGTCAGCAAAGGTTTCCCAGTCTGCGTTTGTTTTTGTATTTGGGCCACTGAGGAGCTGTGGTCCAGTGCCATCTTTTATTGATAGGGCCAGCAGAGGAGCAATCTAATGAAATTATCAAAGCTTTGAATTAATTATGAACTTGAATAAGAAAGCTAAGCTCTCTAGAGCCAAGGATCTCATTACCCATTCATTTTCATTGCGTCCTCTTATGAAGCAGAAGGCAGGTTCAGCTACTGCTCCTACCCTGATTTTGGACTTTATTCAAACTTGCTCAACTCACTAGCAGCTTCTTGTTATTAATCTGTGGCTGGAAGTGTCCAGGGTAATTAATTTGACTCTAAATGGGCATGTAAATGGTAGATTTCCCTCCTCCCTTTCCTCTTACCTTTGCTGTGGGGCTTTTCATCATCAGACCGGCTGCCATAGAAGAGTTTCTGTTCTTTCTTGGTAATTGGGGAAAGCTATGCAAGACTCAAATTTTAACTTCCTGGAATTTAATGAGTTCATATTAAGAAATAATACTGCTTCCTTATATTTCCTGGATATTTAGGTAAGCACAAACACTTCTTAAGTCATTATCAAAATTGTTTATTTTCTTATTTTTAAAAGACTGTGGAGTGAAAAGTAATGACATTTTGGTCTCAGAAGTGTAGGGTAATTGTGGGGCTTTATTGGTTGGGTTTTTTGTTATTCCTATTTTAAATTTGTGTGTCAAGCTACAGGAAATTATCTCTGTCATGCTTTATTATGATGAACTATTAAAGTAGTTTAATTGCCAGAGTAATATTTCATTTAAAATGTTAGAAGTGTATGAAAATGCAGTATTTTAGTTAAATCAGGTGATTTTTGTTTTAATTAATAGGTCAGTATATAAAAATGTTCCTGGCAAATTAGAGCACGAGTAGTGAGACCAAGCTTCTGTGTAATATTCGTAGTTCATGTGGATATTTCTCTTCAGTCTATTGGCATGGATTTTCTTCTCCTCCTGCTTTTGTCCTTTTCAGCACATTATTTATGAGAGCATAAACCAGAATCCATCAGTCTTCATAAGTTACAGGCGACTGGCAATTTTTTAAGCAGTGGCTAACTGCCTAATGGTCTCTGTGTATGTGTGTATCTGGAGAATCTAATAGCTTGGTGGGTGGGGGGAAGAACATTTTGTTCTTGCACTGTAGCTATTTTACCATTGGTGATATTTATCCTTTTTTTCTCTCTAGGCAGCTGCTATATTTAATTCCGCTTTTGGAAGTTTTTTGGTAAGTAACACAGTATTTATAGCACGTGCTTTAATAGTCTCATTTTTAACAGTATCACTGGCGTATTTGTATGTTTTCACATTATTGTTGGTAGAATTTTGCCATTCAGATGGCAAAAATTTGAATAATCTTTCAGTTTATGTCACTGTGCCCTTAAACATGGATACTTCAATTTCTTCTCTTTTTGTTAAACTCTTGAGAAAGGTAGTGAATAAATTGTCTCTGCTCATGGTAAATTAATAATGTGTAAACACATCTTAATTTTCTCCTAAATGGGTTAACAGAATCTATTATCATGCATATGTTTCAGACATGGGCATCAATATATTGATTTTTCTAATAAGGCCCATCAAGTACTCATTATTTTCTATCAAGAGGCCATGGATTTTGAAAAGAAAACATGACCCAGCTGATCAGAGAGTAGATGCTAATTTACTCAGTGACTTGTCATTTGTTTAGCATGTTTTACTGTCAGTGGAGCCACTCGATGTCTCTGAGGAACACACAAAAATAGCTAGATATGTGAAAGCAATCAATCCAGCTGGAAATATAACTGTTTCTTTAAAAAGAAAAAGCAGTATTTGTGGTCCTGATGATCTACAAACATTTGGAAAGGACACTGTAAAGAATACTAATTATATTTATGAAGAAAGGAAGAATAGATTTCTTTTACTGATGTCTTGTTGAGAGAGATACTAATGAATATTAAATATAAAACTATTTTATGTGTTGGCAAACTACTGTGACTTATTGTTTATTTAGGCAGCTAATAATTGAATTTTTTCGTACTAAGATGTATGCATCTTCAGAAGTATGTGTTTGTGACGCCAGTCTTGTGTCCCCATTTTATACTGTGATGTATAAAATGAATGAATGATAAAAGAATTCAAATTAGGAAATTGAAATCAAAACTGTGAGTACAAAATAACTCACTTTTTATTCATGGCTTGTTTGTTGTTTTCTTTTTTTAATGAAAAGCTGGCTTTTAGAAGCTTTAATATTTGAAACTATACTAGCAAGAGATAAAGTCACATGGCATTTTGAAGCTGTGTTGTCCTGCTGCATTTTTGAGAGACTAGGCTGAAGTTAGGAGGGTGCATGTAAGTTTCTTGGGGTATAGATGACATGTTTAAAATATCAGTTCCCAAGAATTTGTCCTTTTTCTTACCTGTGGTGTCCTCTTTCCATGAGCCTGCCACAAACTGTGGAAGTGTTGGAAAAACTCTTAAGTCTGTGTGTGTGATATTTTCCCTTGTTGCTTGGCACGAGCTGCTGGTTTCTCTGCTGTCTCCAGCTTTTAGTTCAAGAGGTTTCTGTGAATACCCAAAGGCTCAGTTCAGCTGCCATTTGGAGATATCTTTTGGCTTCAAGTAAGAATTTAGGCTCCACTGCATCTGACTACAACGCTGGCACCTAGTAAATCAACAGAAATTTTCAATTTCTAGTTGCTGTTTGCAGCTCTTTGAAGAAATCTGAGCTCAAGAAGCTGAGTTACTTTTTGTCTTCATGTAATGCTCCTAATTTTGGTTTTGGTCATAGTTCATGATCATTGGAAAGTTCTGCTTTACATGTAATTACCTCATTTCATTTTTTGTTCCCTTCAGGTCTTTTTGCAAATGTTGGAACAGCATTGCAGTAAACAGTACTCTTACAAAGTTCCCAGAAAAGACTTTTCAAAAATATTAAAGATCAGCTAGAATGAAACCATAGTACCAGCTGATTTTTTCTAATTACTGATTTTTTTTTTTTTTTAGAATAACATGGTGAAGACATTGGTTACTATTAAATTACAAATATATCCATACATTTAAACACTTGTTATGGTAATTCTACTTTGAAATCATGATTATGTAGGGAATACATGTATGTGACACAAACCAAATCACAAATATGTTTACTGAGTGCTTTGTTCTTACAAACTTTTCCGATTATGAAGTTGATAGGGTAAACCTTGTGATTGAAATGTGATAGTAGGCCAGGAACAGTAGCAAGTAGACAGAGTTGTTTACCAGTAGTTTCACAGGGTCTACATGTCCTTGAATCGAGCAGATCCAGATGTGAAACACTTGCAAATGTGTAGTCACCTACAAAGAAAGTTTACTGTTGAAAAACTGTCAAAGCATTAAATACATGTATGTATGTGTGTATATATATATAGTGTTGTCTATGTGTATATATATATATTTGTTTGAAGTCAAGCCTGTTCTATAAAATGTCAAAATAATGGGCTTGTTTCTGAGAAGATAATGGAAGGTCTTGGTGGAAGTGATTTTGGGAATCCATCAGTTTATATTGGTGGATTTTGCTATGGGTGGAGAACCTGTATCTTGTATCTTCAATTCACGATGAATCTAAATCACATTTGCATTTTTCGTAGGAGTGTCTAATGACGAGCTGTATGTGGGCAGGTTTAGATAGAGTTATAGACCTTTGTGACCAAAACTTAATACTTACACGTGTCCTGGAGATTATTTGGAAGGCTCTGACCTCAGCAAGGCTGAATTTTGTCTTACGTTCCTTGTCTTACCACGTGTAGCACGTGGGCAGGTTGTGGCACTTGTGACAAAGCCGGGACAGTGTTTTCTCTTTTCAGGCTATGCCCTGTGGATGAGTGCCTCTGTGTGATAGTGTCAAACAGGCTGATTTAAAAGGGCTGATAGACGTGCTGTGCTGATTACTCTCCTGCCCCCACCAACTTTATTTTTTTTTTTTCCCCTTGAGACCTAAGAAATAGTGCTTGAGAAGTTAAAGTAAGTTGTGGAACAAAATGTCTGCAAGAAAATACTCAGTATAATATTAGAATGATACTGAGATGAAACAGAACATCTTGTGATACACAAAATGTAGAAATGCCAACTATGTCTTGATGAGCAGAAATGCACTTCGATTAAGTACCTGGGGGTGTTTTTTACTGGTAAAAAGATTTGCAAAAACTACCAGCCAACCACAAAGTAATTCCTTTTTGGCTTCCCCATAACCCATATTCCTATAAATATACAGACAAAACAGTGCATGGAATAATACTGTAGATATTTACATTATTTTACTGGCTTAGTTTAACAACATCCCAGGTCTAATTAAAACGCAGTATTTGGAAAAACTAATTGTTACAGAAAAGTGTTTTTTATATAGCTAGATTAATAATAACTAACGATAGATGAATTCAATTTACATAAATTTCATCCAAGAGAATATTTAGACTCATACCACAGAGGATTGCTCTGAGTCGGGTAGTTAATATCATTATCTCCTCCCCTCGTTTAAGCAATTTGGTTTACAATAATTGTGGAACATATGCAGTGGGTTTAGATTTTTCTCTTAACAGGGTTTTAATATAATCTGCTAGAGTTTTACTCATGCTGAGTGGTTGGTTATCACAAGGTTGCATGCACATGCTAGGACAGAAAGCACTGTGTTGGCAGCTTCCACTCGGAGGAGAGGGTACTTTCACACCTAAAGGCTAAAGAAATTGCCTGGAATGTTAAGTGTGGGTCTGCTGACATTCTTAACGTTGTATACATTGCCATGCTCCCTAAGCATTTCCATTCTGCTTCTAAAAGAAGGTGACAAATACTCGAAAATGTCCAAATCATAGAGCAATAGGCAGGAGACTGCACAACAAGCTGTGCTGGTGGTTGTTCCATGGCATTTTCCTGAATGGTTCAGTTCCTTTGACTCTGTCCACCTGTCACTGAGGCTGCTCCTGCCCTGGAGCTTGGCTGAGAGCTGCACTCAGTTTGCAGTGACAGTGCAATGCCTCGTGCGTGGGAGACGGAATTCCAGCACACTATGTCCTCACAAAATGCTCTGCACTGCTAGACTAGACCAGTCTTGTCTAATCTTTCTACCTCTCATTAATCTCCTTCCTGCTCGAAACTCTGGGCTGGGAATCCCGTAAGAATATCTAGTGTGGTGTGAGTCAGTGTAGGCTGGTGCTTCAGTGCCTTGGGGTCCTGAACAGTTAGTGTGAAAGGAGCAGCCATCAGCTTCACCCTAAACAAAGATCTGTAACTGAGATCTGAAGGTCTATGGTGACTGGAAATCAAGAGGAAAAGAGAGCATTCCAGGGACTGCGCTGGTGACCGCAGGACTCCTGAGAAAACAGCAAAGAGTTGGTTAAGACTTCCTCCAATGCTGTCTTGGATTAGCCGTTCTTTCTTTGTTGAAACATAATAGATGAAATAAAACACACTTCAGGTGCCCATCATTCCATTAATCTCCTTTGTCCAAACTAAGTATGTGGGTTTGTTCTTTTATCAGACCATGTCTCAGAAGGGACAGAGCTGGTTCATGTCATTTAAAAAGCTCAAATAATTTTTGGAGCAGCCACACTGCTCATCAAATCAAGGCTTGTGTTTTTATTTACATTGTCTTCCAAATGCAAGCTACAGCTAGCAGAGGATAAAGTTAGCTTCTCACATAGGCACAAAGCTTAGTCGGTTAATGAAAATGTATGGAATTCTTATCTAGTCTGCTTTAGCAGGCATAATGATTTACACAGCCTGACAGCACTAGTGCTGCAAGTAAATGCATTAGTCATAGTGTCCATTTTTCTTGCAAATTTGTGACACAGATTTAATTATGGGAATGACCAGCAACTTACAAATCTAATTTTGGTAGGCTGAGCCAACTTTTTTATTTTAATAACAATGGATTTTTTAGCAATGATTTCATTACTATTTAAAGAAATCTAGCCATATGGAAATAACCAATTGGCTGAATTTATTTACTTTATTTTACCTTAATGGATGTTGAATGGTTTAGGTTTATTTGGGGCTTTTTTTATTATCACTTTTTCATCTTAGTTATTTCTAGGATAAATATCCTTATCTGTCTTAAACATTTCTAGTACAAACACTGTAAATATTTTTCTAAAATCAGGCACATGTTTGTATCCCCCTTTGTTCCCTCTTAATTGTGTCTTTGCAGTATGAAAAGGGGCAGAGCAGTCATCTGGGATTCCCTTTTTACTGTGCTAGCTGTTTACGAGGAAATCTTGCCAGGAAGTCTGTTCACAACAGGTGCTGAATTCTAGATTCAGTCTTGTTTAATTTCAAAGTGGAGCTGCTTTGTGGTGAGCCACTGCACTCTCAGAAGGGGTCTCCTCTTGCTCTGTGAGCAGTACAGAGGTGCTGCTGCTCTGTGCTCTGAATTTGATTGGGGTAGTTCTCCAAGTCCTGAGCAAGTTCTTCTCCCTCTTAATCAGTCACTAGGGAAGGCACCTCATCCTTGAAGGATTGTTTTTTGCATGAGTGGAAGGGGATGGCAGATCTTGGCAACAGCAAGTGTTTGGGCTGGCTAGTGTGAACCAGGCAAGAAAGGTTCATATTCCATGGAATTTAAATAATCTTGGGAGCCCCTTATGTTGCCTTACTGTAACTTATTTCATGGTTGGTGCTCAGGTCTTGTGTTGTTGTTTGTCGTACTCATTTTGATTTCTGCTAGCCAGAGCTGAAATCTCAACATAAGCTTGGGCATCTTTGGCTGTTTCCAGGTTTGCCAAGTAACTTATCAAAGTATGTAGGCCTTCACTCTCACTGTGTACTTAAACTTCCAGTGTACAGCATGCTCAGTTGAATACCTAAATTTGAGTTAGTTTATACTATTTTGGTACAAGCAAGGTAGAATAACAGAGCTCCCTGTGATAGACATCCTTTAACATGGCTTAAAAATAGAGCCTTGACATACATGATTATTTTGGGAGATAGCTGGGCATCTGCACCCATCCCAGTATTCCTTTATTGATCATCTCCCTCCCTCCCAAACCAAAGTGACAGAGTGGGTGTCATAAAGAATGAGATGTAGAATTTTTTACAAACTAAAATAATAATAAAAAAATCTGCCTGCCTATGACTAATGCTGAGCTCCTCTAAATTAAAGAAAAATAATGTATAAAGGTGCAATACTCAAAAAGAAGTAAATGGGATCTTGCTGCCAAGGAATTGAGAGAAATTGGGTAGAGGGGTAACTGGCATTGTGAGTAACACTCACTGTGGTGTCTCACTGATGACACAGTTGGTCTGAAAAGACAGATACGTCAGTAGGGATTTGCAGAGTCAGCCAGCACAGAGAACCAGTTAACAAACAGCAATACTGCTGGTTATGTTTGAAATGTTGCAGAGAAGGAGGGTAGGTAACAGAAAACAAGAGGAAAGAAAATGTGCTGTCAAGGTTTCAAAAAAGTGTCTTTCTAGAAGGCAAATGATTAGTCCTTGTATTTTTTTTAAGTGGACAAGAAGAAAATGCCTTGAAATCTACCTAATAGGAAAAAAAAATGAAACCATTAGCTATCAAATGTGTAGAAATTATGTGGGCTGTAGCTGGTCTCAGGGCTTTCTCAGTTTTCCCATTAGCTTTTGCTACTGATCATTTAATTCATCTTGCTTGGTCTTATGGGACTGAAGCAGTCAGTTCTGCCAAAAAAAGTTTGTTTAAAGATAGCAATAAGTAGGCCATTTAATACATCTCTTTGTATTATCTTTGACGTCAGAAAAATAAGTAACTGCTACCTTTCTAAAGATAAATATATTTGGGGATTCTGCTTTTCCCACTTCCTCATATGACAGCAGACAGGTAGGATTTTTTTCTTGCACCTACTTTTTTTTTGTCAGCCACCTCATCAAGTGCATTTGCTTGGCATGGCACTTGGAGATGGCTTTTGAGACAGTAGGTTGAATCCTACCCCCATCATTACTGTTTCCATGGATTAGCAGGCTTTTAGGAAAAGAGAGAGCTGAGGATATATGTGCCAGTAGCATTTCTCGAGTTAGTAAAACAAACAGCAAAAGTGGATGATACTGGAGAAAGTTCAGAGGCAGAACCCAGGGTGTTTGTTGTACTTTGGAAAGATAGTGGGAGAGTTGAAGCAGCTTCATTCTTCCAGTCTGATTGTCACTTAGGGAATTGATAGGTAGAAGGGAGAGAAAATTCTATAGCCAAGACTGGGCACTCAAAGTACCTTAAACTTTCTGTGATCTGACATGTTTCTTCTGATCACATAGCGTGGGGAAACTGGAAGTGGAAGGGCCTTTGTGACCCTGGTGCAGTCATCTCTCTTTTTAATGGAGACTGAATACTGGAAATTTATAAGAAGCTTAATTCTATTTGAAGTGGAAGCTAATGAATTAGAAAATCAAGAGTGCCTGTCTTTGAAAACTATTATTTGGAGAACATCTAGAGATTGAAATATATGTATTTAATACTGTATAATCAGGTGATTGGTTGGATTACTATGTAAATCAAATCTATGCTGATGCAGTTTTGGCATAAAATCAGTTTGTCTAAGATTACTTATGTCATAATTATTAAGATTAGTCATTGTCCTCTCTAGTGTGAAAGTGGCATTTTTGTCAAAAGAATATACTTATTTTGGACTATTTTTGGTCTGGTTTTGCTTTCTATGGTTATTGGTCAGAACTTGAAAGAAAAAAAACCAGCCAAAACCCACAAATAAAAACAATTGTCCTAGGGTGGTAATTGTATATCAATCATAATGTTGAAAGGTCCTGGGTTTAGTTTGTGATGTATTTGTGTCTCATGTATTGGAATGGTTTCCTGTTTTTTTACTCCAAAATAAAGTAAGTGAAATTAACAGAAAGCAGTATCATTTGTTCTGTTATAAAGTAAGGTCAAGGTGTCTGACTTCTACTTAAGTCACTAAATTTTGTATCATGGAACAGTGTCATATCACTTAAAATTAGTTTTTAAAAATGTTTGCATTGGAAAACTTTATTTGTTTCTGACTACTACTTGGAGAAATATACGTTTGCTTTTTTTAAAAAAGGTGAAAATGTGCACTGCAAAACTTCGAAGAGTTTTTTTATAAAGCAAGAGATTTAAAATTCTTGCAAGAATTTAGTTGTGTCTGTGGGAAACAAACGTTTGAATTTATTAGTTCTTTATGTTAGGTAGGCTGGTGCATCAAGGAGAAATTAAGAAGGGAGGCACTGGGAAAGACAATTTGGTTTTTATTTTGCCCTCTCTAGTATCTTTTAATACTAGAAAAAGCATTCCTCTGCATTCCTCTAGGGCTGTGGTTGTACACAAACATGTAGTCATTTGGCCTGATTTAAGGGTAAATGTTCCCTGCAGACAGATTTGGAAATGCACAACGTATGTAATTTTCTCCCTCACTTTTAAAAAATTCATCAAAAGGAAATGAAAATGTTTTTAGAATCTGCTGTTAATGTTCTCCTGCAAAGTTTTAGCTTCTGATTGAAATGGAGCAATGTTCTTTCCTCTGTGCTGCAGCTTTTAGTCACCTGCATAAGAAAAGTGTGTGTGGGGTGAGAGAGAGTGGGGAGAAATTATCCCTTCCTTGGGAACAGGGATATTTAAGCCCCTGTTTTGTGCTTGATTAGCAGTTTGAACTAGTGCTGCTGCAAAGAGTTCTTTCACCCAGCAGCTCTATGTGTGTGCTCTGAAACAGGAGCTGGTGTGCTGAGCAGTCACCTACACTAATCCATCAGGGAGCACGGAGCTCTTTTTCCTTCTCTGACCACCAAATTCAGTAGCTAGCAAGAGTTGAGTTCTAGTATGTAGTACAAACAGCAATAGCAGTGCTGCATTGTTCTATACAAACCTTTCACCTTTAGTTGGCTTTTTGTGGGAAGAAAAAATCCTGAATTAAGCATTAATATATTAAGCTTTGTGGTTTTTGGCCCAAAACAGGTTAAATCTCTGCCTAGATTTTTTTTTTTTCCCTGTGGTTCTTCTCTATCTGACTGAACAGTGCCTGTTCAAAACTCGGCAGTCCTCAGTCTCCAGGGGTGAAAACAAGACGGATGTCATTATTACTCTAACTTGAGGGGCTGGAAATCATTCCCCTTGCTGTCAGGGTGACAAATACTGTCTTAGTGGAGGTGCCAGAGGTTAGGTCAAAAGCTCTTGCAAAGTCTTTAGTTCAACTGGCAAGCAAGGCATAGTTATAAAACTGGAGCTTCCTTTGGAAATTGTGTTTATTATTTATTGTTGGCTTTTTAAGAGTCAGTTTTGGGAAACCATCATGACCCCTTCAATATGAGCCAGGAGTAGTTCATGAAGTTTTTTTTTTATAATAGCTGCACTTGTGTTGTGGAGAGGCTCACTTCATTTTTATTTTGCCTTATCTTATTTTTAGGTATCAAAACAATCTTCAGCTTTCATCCTTAACAGCACATATTTGAAAAGACCAGTGAGGAGGGAGGGAGGGAACTGTTTTAGTTTATCAGCTGTCATTATTTGGATTCTTTTAACACTATTCTGTCGGTGACAAAGTTTTCATTTGAACTTCCTGTAAAACCAAAAAATAAACATAAATGCCTAACACAAAAAAATCACTCCAAAACACCAGCCCAGCAAAATCCAAACCATCTTTGAGGTGGAGGTTCAGGCTTGCTTGTACAGTTTATCACCTTCTTGTCATGGCATGTGAGCAAATGCATTTCCTAGCATCTTGTTTCTTCCACCTTCATTCCAGTTCTCCACCCACCTCCTTCTGATTACTTTCCTACAATGATAAGTAAATTGTTGTATTGGTTGTTTCTACTTCCTAAAAAAAGATTGCATGACAAAATTCGTTTTCCAAATTACTTTCTGATGGTACCTTCTTGGTCACTCCAGCATAACTTGTTGCAAGGATGTTTATGTAATGTCCTTTCCCTGAGAGCTGGTGGGAGATCAGACTAGATGAACATCTGACTCTATCTACGACAAACTCCATATGCTCTACAGAGGGTGAAATGATTGAAAACTTGCCATTTTTTTACTTCCCAAGAGAAAGAATTATTTATACTTGTATCTAAATTAGGTGATCATGTCAGATAGAAAATTTTGTACAATGATATATGAAGAGGGGTTTTTCATATTATCTTTTATCTTTCAACCACTGTACTGAAAGCTCAACATGGGACACTTTCCTTGGCTATCTTTATTGGTATCAAGTTTAACTTGGCTGTGACTGTGCATGACTGGGAACAGCTTTTTGCCTGACATAAACCTTCTGGATGAAAGCTACATGTGGTTTCACCCACTCTGCATATGCTTTCCACATCACCTTGTACTGTGGTAGCTATAGGTGCCAGCATTGAGGCCCACCTGAGTGGAAAAGTCATTCTGGCTTCTTCCTCCTGGTGCATTTGAGGCAAGCTCTGCTAGTCTGAAAATGCACACCTTGCTATGCCTCATTGCTTAATTATGGTCTACTTTCTTAACCACATTTTTACTACTATATGGAAAGCAAATGTTAACTATTTAAAGGAGAACTTTATTGCATAGAATTAGATAACATGAATAATGGGAAAGGGTTTTTGAAAAACTCAAACCTTTTAATAAAATGGAATGTCAAATATATGAGCATGTCTTTCAAGCAGTGATCAAAAAAGGTGTGAAAAGTTTCATATCTTTTTAAAAGTCAAATAATTATCCACTATCATAATTTTTTTTTTATTGGATGGACAGTACAAAGATGAAAGAAAATTTTATAGATAACATTGCACTTCACAGCTGACTGAAGCAGGTGTTAGAAATGCAGATTAAGTGTACTGACTAAAGACTATATAAATTTGAAGTGAAAATGCCACTGGTCTACTTGCACTGCCCTGCACATGTGAAGTTTCAGATAGTTAAATTATTAATTTTATTGTGTGAGATAGTGCAGCAGTTAAGGAAAAGGTTCTTGTGCATTTATGATTCAATTTTTCCCCTGTAATCTTTTTACTATTATGTGATGAACAGCTTACAGAATTTGGTTCTTTGTGTGAGTTTTGCTTGGAAAGTGAATACATAATGCAGGTAGATAAATCCACAGTGTAGGTTTATTTGCCAGTTAGGTGTTTTACAGGAACATGCAGTTCAAATACACAGTTGTGAGTAAATGCAATTTCTGTAAAGAAAGGAGAGTGTTAGCAGTATTGCTGTACAAATCTACAGACACTAGGAAATCTGAATCTGGTCCTTCCACACAAAGTGATTAATTTGCAGGTCAGTCTTTTTTGGACTTTACAGGTTTTGTGTAGACATTATGCTCCATGATGTACAGGTGCCTTATTGTCTGGGTGGTGTGAAGCATGGGAGGAAGGCACTGGGAGAAGAGTGAGAGTGTTTTCTTCCATCAGCTCAGTAACCTGCTAATAAACTGTACTAGACTGTGAATTTAATTTTGTCATGACTTATCAGGTGCCTGGAGCTAGTAATCAATCTGTAAGAGGTCTAATTCTTGGACAAATTAAAATTGGAAGTGGATTGGAAGACGGAGTCTCTTAAAGTGAGGAGGAGTACTGAGGCCCCTGCTCAGCACATGGACAGACACTGTTGTTCTCACTCTGGAATGCTGTTAGAAGTGCCTGCTGGGACCCCACAATAGCCCAACCAATCTGGCTAGCAGGGGACACAGCAGCAGGGACATGGTGCTGTCCTTTGTCACCTAGAATGACTGTGAGGGAAGGAGAGCTTTTGCAGTATTTGTTTCTTAAGTAGTCCCTGGATCTTCTGGTTCTAAAGGTACGCTGTTACGCAAGAACTGCCTCTTTGATTTTGGTTTTTTGTTTGTTTTGTTTTGTTTTGCTGGGGTTTTTTTTCTAACATGGACAATACTGTGTTGTCCATGGGTTCACAGGGCATGAATGCTTTGTATTGGCAGCAGTTCTGCTCTGACTGGAGAAACTAGTCCATGGTCTGTAAATATTCTGTATATGAGTTGTTGTGAAAGGTTGGCTGTGGGAAGTGAAACAGATATTCCAGAGGCTGTCCAGTGCATCCTGGGAAGCAGAGAGCATGCAGCTGGCCAACCAATCTTTGGAAACTTGAAAAGACTACAAAATAGGTCTAAGTTTTTGCATGCATGTAGTTTATTATTTTTTTCCCCCCTAAGAACGAGTAAGCCCCAGAGGTTGCACTGTTTTCCATAGGCACCTAGACATAGCTTAATTTCTTTCTTATTTCTGATAACTGGTGCTTAGGGACGTATGCTTTTGTTCCTTCAATGGTGATCATTCTATCTTTCCCTGTACTACAGAACAGAGTTCCCTACAGTGGGTGCAAAATCACATGAAGTTGTATTCAGTCCCCAGAAAGGCCGCTTGGTGCATTTGTAACACAGATAATGCACTACAATGAAACATTTAGCAAAATAAGAAGTCAATTTACTGTAGCCTTAACTCTTGTTAAGCATTTTGGTAAGGTTTTTGTGGTCATTGACTTTGAGAAACAGCTTCTGTCTATCTTCCTGACTTTGCAGGCCAATTAACACAGAGCAAAAGACCACAGATTCATTTTATAGATCGTGTAGTGTCCCCAACAAAGAACTGGTACATGAACTCATGTATAAAATATATTTATTACTATTGCTTTCCATATTTTTAGTAGGTAGTTAAAATACAAGCTAAGAGCTTCACTGTAACACAAACAGCTTACAAAATAATAAAATCTAGATGAAGGCTGATATTTATAGAGTACTGCCTTACTGCCTACTATAGTCACTCAGTTAATAAAAGTATAAGTATGGTTTTGCTGCATGCTTTTTCTTTTTCCTCTTCCTCCCTCCCTTCCTCATTACAGTGTGGGCTTCCCAGCAAAGCTGGCCCATTTGCCACTTTGATTTGCAGTTTCAAAATCCAGTCTGTGTGTATATGTATTCAAGTCAGAGAACTAAAATAGAATTTGGTCATTACTATCATTTCAGTTGGCTTACCCTGAAGCAGAGTTAGTGGAGGACTGTTCCTCCCCTCATTCATGGAAGTCTGTAATCTGGGATATGTCACTCCAAAGACAGTTGTAAAAATGTATTATGAGAGTCCTACTACGTCAAGCTGTGGCATAATTATTGCACCATAAATGCTTATAAAGCATTATGGTGGATCCTTTTTTATTTTTCAATCTGATTTCTCTTAACTCTTAGGATTAAAATTGTTTTGCTAATTCAGGCAACTGCAGAGTCCATTGCCAGCTGAACTTGTGTTGAGACCATCCCAAGCCGTTATCAAATAATACACAGAAAAGTATAAAGTCTGTAATATATGGTAGGAGGTATAATTTATTTGCTGTTGGTATTTATAAGCTGTTAAAAACCCTCCACAGCCTCTTCCAAATAATTACTGTGCTTTCCTGTTGGAGCAGTAAAGGGCCATGGCTGATAGAAAAAAACACTACAGTCTTTTCAATCTGTTTCATAAAGCTATTCAAACACTCTGGAATGATGAGATATACATTAAGACTTGTAGGTGTATGTTTTTCTGTAGGGGTACTTGCTCAAGTCCCTAGGCTGTCCAGTTAATGTTTCGGTGATGTACTTGGGCCTTGGATTTCTTAAAACCCTGTCAGAGTAAGAAGTTTCTTTCTCTTTGGAGAACTGGCGAGGGGGTGATCCATCAGACATCAGAGCTCGGTCAAGCACTGAAATGTCCAAGCAGATTAAAAAGAGCTTTGTGGCAAAGCAGGATTTTGGGACAGGAGAGCCCTGGAGAGCAGGAGCTCTAAATTAAGATGATCCACTGGATAGCAAGAGAGGATGGGCAGATCTCTGGGGATTGTGCTGGCTTCCATGCAGAAGGAAGAACAGCAAGTTCTATCTCAGGCTGACCAGGGTTGTCCTGAGGCAGCCCCAACCTGGGGGCTCTGTTTCAGCAGCAGGCTGCACACACCTCAACTGTCCTGCAGATTTATTCCCTCCCCACCATTGCCACACATCTTCTGCCTACCTGTTGTTCTCGCTCCTGTGGTTTCTTCTTTTTTTTCATCAGAAACACAGAAGGCCTCATCCAAATATTCACTTGAGAGCCAGCACATCTTATGCTGAGATGGAAACATAGCTCTTCAGGGTGTTAACATCAAGTAAAAGCTGCTACAGTCAGAAACTTTTGAATTAAATTTTCCAGAGTGATTTGTTTACAAATATCCCAATAGAAAAATAATTGGTTTATGTCATTACATGCTAAAATTCTTGAACTGAGTTTTCATGGGCAATCAGGCAGTAATCTTGTGGAGGATTTGGATACTGTTCTTTAGGTTTTACAGGGACTATGTTAAATCGTGGTAAAAAGCTAATCAGCTGGACTAAGATTCCTTGTGCCATTAAGATTCTTTCTGGTCGCCTATATATTCATATTATTTCATTGAAAATATAGCAAATGTAGCAAATTAAGGAATTATTTTAAGGTGTTTTCCTGCACTAGCTTCCCTAGAGCTTGATCTTTGTAGTGGAGCAATTGTCCTTCTGCCACTCAGGAACTGTGGTGGACATCAGGTTGTTCATGCCTGGCATAGTGAAGGTATGATGTGGGCACATTAAAAGCATGTGGGAAAAAAGATTTTTTTGAAGGTTTTCTTCTGCAGACTGTAGTCTAAGAATTAGGGCTTGGTTGTGAAAGGAAGTTGTTTTTTGTCTAATTATTTCAAAGCCTGTTTGAGTGAATGTATCCATACCTTGAGTTTACCTTAGATTGGCTGCTGCAGAAATGCCTGAATTTCCTCTGTATCACACAAATTCCACAAGCATTTCAAAAGGATTTGTTCTTTCCATGCTTTCCAGTGGCATTTGCAAAAGGATGCTCTGCCATCCAGTAGTTGTGCACTTGACTGACTGTGTTATATACAGAGCTATTAGCTTTGCACCACTATAAATATTTGAGTCCTACAGCTTTATTTCTTAGGCCATAAGCTCATACACTATCTGTGCTGGCAGTAGCATCCTGCAAAGAGATCATTACTCTCAGGAGCTGGATTCCTTTCTTCCCATCCCATTTTATAATATGTTGAAAACAGCGCTGTACATGCACAAGTAATAAAGAGGGAGAGAAAAGAAGCCTTTCAGTGTAATTCTTACAATAATATCTTTATAGGACCTGGGATTTTTTTTTTTATTAGAAATGCTCAGAGTTTTTATTGTGTAAATTACAGAAGAAACATTCCTGAAGTCCTTAAGAAGGAACCATTTTCCTCTGCATCATGATAAATGTAGCAATTGTGTGTGTATACTAGAATAGATCATATTGAACATCCCCTGAGCTCCGTTTGCAGACAAGTCCTATCTCCACCATGACAAAATTCCCATAAGAGTTTAAATTATTAATGCCCTGGAATCTGCGGGGTTCAGCAGATATGTTCAGTGTTATTGATGGCAAACTTTATCCCTTTATTCCTAAGACACATAATGAAATAGGGAGTCCCTCAAATAACTGCATTTTGTGTTTAGGCTAATTTTGTAGAGGCCAGTGGGCTTTGCCTTAATGTGTGTAAATACAATTTTTCTGATTTACAGCAGATTGTGTGGTAGCTGGGAATGAGACTGATTTGGCACTAATTTATGAATTCTTCCAGCATTCTCTGTATGCTGCACCCTGTGCAGGCAAGATGCTCTAATTACACCTACTCTGTATAATGAGAGCTTTTAATGACAATTACTGATTGTAGTTACGCATGTTTAGGGACCATTTTTTCTAGCTTAAGATGATGTATTGACTTGTATAAGAGAAGACTTGTATTTTGACTTTATGCAATATCTCTCCTTCCTCCCCCCAGCCTTCTCAACTGATAGGCTGACTGGTGAGACTGAAGTATTGCCACAGAGAATTTTTGCTCAGTTAATTTCACTTCAGCAGTTACAATTTTTTACTCTTTTTTATTTCTGAATTCATATAGGCACATTCACATGTTATTTTTCGTAGCAATTTAGTGTTTGGAGTGATGTTATACAAGTTGCATTTGTTTTATTTACAAGAGAAAAGTACTTCACACTGAGTATTTCACTGCCATGTTAAGCAAGCCCATTTACTAAAGCTTCATTTTTCTCTTAATATACTGGTATAAATGGCATTTTATTATGAGGTTGTTGGTTTTAAATAGGGAGTAGGTTTTTTCTTTGTTCCAGATTTCAATTAGATTAAATTACTGTTTACTATAGAAAAACAGTTATTCACTTGTGGTCCCAGATTGCAAACTTACTTTGCAAGGGGCCTGCTCACTCTTTTTTTTAAGTAAGGCTGTAAGACTTCTCATTGACTGTTGTCTTGAAATACAAATAAAGATTTGGGCAGCTTCCAGTTTCATGGCCACTTGAGAAAGCGAGATAACGAGACATCAATAATTCAAAGATCAGCTTAACACTTGTATGGAAGAGACAGTTTAAAGATTTTTTTTTTTCCCCTTTCACTTTCATTTGTTGGTTTTTAGGTGGTTTAGGGATATCTTTCTTTGGTTTGACTTCTGCTGCTGGCAATCTTGTTCTAATGTGGGAAGTGAAGCCTTCTTGTAATTCCAGGGAAGCAAAAGCAGAGTCATAACGCAACTAGCAGTGGGATAGGGCTGGGAGACAGACCTGGTCTGAGTACTAAAATCTTCCTTTTCATGTTTGCATGGCTTTCTTATGCTTTGTTCTGTTTTTAAATCCTGACCGTGGCAGTAGTCTAGTTTATCAGAGAGCTGTCTTTGTGAGAATATGGTATTCCAGAATGTGAGAAGGGAAGAGGTTAGATGGAAAAGAGAATGGCACTAGGTTATGCTTGATCCTTGTGAGTAGAAGAAACCTGGGTCCTGGGCCATGGAACCAGGATCTTAGTCCAGAGAACAACAATACACAACACAGGTGCCAGGGAAAATGGCAAACACAAGGGAAAGTGCTGGCAGGCACAACAAATGAAGAGCTGTCTGTGAAAAGTGACATCTGACATCTCCCACTTTCTGTTTCCCAGTAAAACTCACAATTAGTGGAAATTGCAAGAACCTCACGCAGAAATAGGAAAGGGACAGAACTGGACTGCTGAGTTTGTGAACGGGCTTGTATCTCTCTGCAAGCAAGCTTAATCTCAGGTTTCAAAAGTGGAAACACAGCCTCAGAGAACAAGGATTTTGTCTGAGGCTTAACCAACCTGTTCTCTATGCTGATTACTTTTAGTTTATCTCAGCTCCCTACCCCTCCCCCCCAACTTAGTGATGAGTTGGGGCTTTGGTTTGCCAATTACCCTTAGCAGGAAACACTTTTCAGGAAAGCAAAGAATCACAGACTTCAGAAAATGAGTTTGTTTTTCACAAGTCTTATTCAACAGGAGATTTACCATCAGTAAAATCACAGACTCCCATTCCTTTGTTCTTCTGTCACTGCTTTTGAGAGTTTTGCATTTGTGCCAAACCATTTTTCCTTCCTTCTTGGCTCAGTGGGCTTATTTTTTGGCATTGTTTGACTTCTGTTGTTTATAAAAGAACCGTCCCTTTCAAAACTGACTGATTCCCAAGACTCTTTATGCGCCACAAAAGATGTGGAGTGGTGGTTTCAGCTCCCACTGCATGTCTCTTCAGTTCCAGTATTCTCTTCCCAAGCCTTCCACATCCAAGTAAGTCAAAGTCCATGCCACAATCAGTGGAAAATATGCTATTGTAGTGAAGAGGAGTCACCCTGGTGTGTCCTCTTTGGTTGGTGGCCACACCATCCACTTGTGGTGGTCAGCCCTTGGTAGCACAGGGAGGTTTCTGGTGGTGTTGGCAGGAGGTGGTGGTGGAGGTCAGAGTAGCAGTGGATCATCAATGGAAGTTTTCTTCACTGTCATCCCCAATGAACAGCCAAAAAAATTGTATCACAAGGACTAGAGAACTACTAGGAGAATGGAGAATTGCTATATAGGAGAACATAGTATTAGAGAGGAAATATACTTTTGAACTTATACATGTACCTATGCTTGAATTATTATTTTTTCCTTGATTAAGATGGTTTTCTTTATAAGGAACACTGAAAATGTGTCTGAAAAAGTAAAACTGAGTGCAAAATGTAAAAAGTAGGCAGGGATTTTCTGTTGGATTACAAAGAAACACTTTGAAATAAGTCTGTAAGTGGAGTTAGTAAATTTACCTCCTGGAAGTGACATCTTGGATGTCTAATGCCTTCTTCAGAGAGTTCTCAAATTTTCTCCTGTAACTGGAGGGATAAAAATTTGGTTTTGTCAAGGTAGGCTACAACAAAGGTGTTGTAGCCTTTTCAGGAATCAAGCTGGTGAGTAGGTTTGAGGGGTTTTTTTATCCTTCGATTTTCAGTGTAACTGGAGACTGCTAGGCCTGATATTGTTGATTTTATGTGCACACTAGAGTAAGTTCATTCTCTGGGGTCCTGTAGAAGGCTTGAGTGGTGCATATATTATTTTGTACAGCCCTGAACAGTGATGAAATGGCTGGGTGAGAGGTATTTCATGGAATGCTTTGGATAAGCAAACCAGAGTCACTTTAAGATGAATTTGGGATCATTAGGAATTCATTGGTTTTCTCTAGGTTGTTCAGGTGAGTGGAATTACAAAAGTGAAAAAACATCAAGCAAGTCAAAATGCAAACTTGACCTTTTAAAAGAAATTTTATGAGTTTGGAACTAACCTTGTTTGGAGAAAAAACTGTGGCAGGAGAATGGGTTCTATCATGGCTCCAAATGGGCATTTGGCAGTTCTGTGTGTTTCGGTGAGGACATCCCAGTGGGTCACAGTCCTCTGCCAATGCCTGGAAACATTGAAGTTCACTAAACTTCTTGCTTTGCTGCTTACAGCAAGAAATGTGCTTTAAATGCTGCAGTTGTGAGGGATTATATTTCAAATAAAACCTATATTTTCCTAAAAGTGATTTTTGGCCCTTCTAGTGAACCTGGTTCTGAGAATCTCTTGATAGACCGTAGCAGGGTGCTCAGAAGGACAAATGCTCTTGTCCAGCAACTGTCAGAGTTTTTTTACAGACACTTCAGGGTTGTGGGTTTTTTTACAGCACTTTCAAAAGGAAAGTGTGATCCAGCAAAACGGGATATTTTTTCTATTTTTTTCTTCTTTTTTATTCTGAGGTGCAATTCCTCACAGACTTCTCTGGTGACAAAATCAGTTTAAGAGGTGACAACCCTGCTTTATGCTCCTCTCATGCTGCAAAAAAAAAAAAAGGTGCCAACATGTTGGTTTCTTGGGCTGTGTTTCAGACCAGAAAATGAAATGAGCTGAGTTTCAAAACAAAAAACAGGGGTTTATTTCCCCCACTCGATCACATCTGTGATCCATTTTAGAAATGGTCTCATGTGTGACTGAAGGAGGGATATCTGATGGTTGACTATGGCCATAGGAGAGGAGGCTAAAGATGACAGTTTTGCTGAAAGAGATTGAAGTGAAACTGTGCCTTGTGTAAATTTAAGAGGTGGAATTCCGCCCTGATTAAAATCAATGGAAAGGACTGGTCTGGTGCTAAAGTGCAAGGTTTCTTAAAGTAGTGTTTTGCTACAAAACAGAAGGATTAGAAGGAGCAGTTACTTTTTTTTTGGTGGAATTGTTCTTCTGGGGTTTTTTTTGGTACTGTATTTGAAGTTTATCTTGTCAAGTATTGAAGTGCTTCAAGCTATAGCCAGAAAAAAAACCCAATCAAGCATGTTTCATATTGCTCTCATATCGACCTTATCTCTCCACAACTACCTGAACGGAGGCTATAGCCAGGTGGGGGTCAGTCTCTTCTACCAAGTAACAAGCAATAGAATGAGAAGAAATGGCCTCAAGTTGCACCAGGGGAGGTTTAGATGGATATTAGGAGAAAGTTCTTGTTGGAAAGGGTGGTTGGGTATTAGAACAGGCTGCCCTGGGAAGTGTTGGAGTCACCAACCCTGGAGGCATTGGACAGACATGCAGATGTGGCACTGAGAAAGAAGGTTTAGTGGTGGACTTGGCAGTGCTGAGTTTATGGCTGGACTCCATGAACTTAGTGGTCTTTTCCAAACTAAGTGATTCTATGATTCATTCCATTCTTGTGGTTAAAAGAATAGAAATGCTACTGTAAGTTCATACACTTATTTTTACACAGTCTTTTGATAATGTCTTTCTCGTGGTTCTACTGGGTTCTCTCCCTGCTCCAAATAAAAAATCCTGTACATAGTATTCTGTCTTTTCATAAATAGGATGAGTACCTTCCACCTGAAGAAATGTTACTGCTTTCTGACCTCTTTTGCTTGAATGGAACAAGTGCAAATATTTTTAAGATAAAGTTACATGAAATCACTTTTTATATGCTGAAGTTAAGAGTTTAGATAAAATATATATAGTACCAAAAGGAGGTATATGTAGCACTTAATATATTGTTGACACTGCCTTCTCTTTATTATTATTTTTTTTTTTAGCTATTTAGGACTTCCAGTTTCATTTTTGAATATCTGTGAGAAATGTCACACAGTTTGATAGCAAAATTAAGACTCGGTAATGCTTCTGAAAGATGTGGATGTTACAAGAAAGAATCCAAAGAAAAGTAGAGTATCTAAATCAGATGGAGCCTGGTCTCCATCGGACTGCTTTTTTTGTAAGCAGTCAGGGGAGAAATGCTCTTTGTAGGTACCAGTGATGTATCAGTTGAGTGTGGGCTGTACTGCTCCAGAGAGGACCTCTGTTCTGTCTTACCTCCTCAATGAAGCAAAGGGGAAGAATTATCTGTCCTTATTTATTATTTATTTACAGCCAGGTCTTCTTATCCCCAAAAATATGAATAAAAGGACGATCTCCTCTATATTTTTCATTGCTAATATGAGCTGTGGCATGCATGTGACACAGATGGAGTGTTCTTTGTTTCTCCTAGTAACCAGCTTTATCAAATGCCACCTCCTGACACCCTGATGATCAAGCAATGGCAGTCAGCACAACAATAACACTTTGTATTTAATGCTTCCTTTTAATCCGCTGTCTTTGCCAGCCTGTTACTCGTGATTTTGTGTTAAATGCTTTGAATGCTTCGAATGCTCTGAGTGTGCGCTTTGCAAAGCCCTGGCTCAATTCCTTGAACTTTGTCTATAATATCTACTTAATTCATTCTGTTCTGGAGCCCAAGAGCAGATAGTTGTTCTTGTTCACTTTGTGCCATCACTTGCAACTTCTGTGACTCTTAAGGGATCTTTATTAAAAACCCAGACTAAAAAAAGCAGGGGGAGGGGGCGCCAACAAAACCAGACAAACCCCATCATATATCTATCTGTCTCTTGGCTTCCTTTTCTGTCCTCTGGGATTTTTTAATGTGTGTCTCATAAGCCTGGTTATAGGCTTTTGGAGGAAGATGCTGCTTGATACGTACGTGCACTTCACTGCACATTGGTTCATCTAACCATTTAGTGCTATTGTGAAACAAATAGCATAAATAACTCTGTTCTAGTGCTGAGTCTTCCCTGATAATTTGTAGGTAAGCACTTATCTGGGTGTTTTCAGTTTTTATTTCTCCTGTATGTGTGTATGAAGGTTACATGCAGATGAAATAGGAGACTGATTAACTGGCAGTGTAGAAAAATCAGTGCAACCAGCTACTCTGGCAGTTTTACAACCATTTGCATACTAAACTGAACAAAAAGGAGAGGTGCTCTTTAGCCTGTTTCAGTCACAGCAGCCTAATGAATTGTCCGTAGCTATGGAAGTTATTAAACATAATTTGTGTTCAAGCTTTTTTAAAGAGAGTTTATAGTATTCCCTTTAAAGATAATCTGTTGGTGCTTTGTACAAAGAAGAGGATTTATGTTTTCAAGATGCTGTTAAATAATTTGAGCTTATGCCATTTTTTTAACATACTTGCATAATACTCCTGTCTGGCATTTCATTATACAGAAGATTTGAGGTGGGTGAGAGAGTTTCAAAATTGTGTACAAGAGGAGCATTTAAGAAACCTCATTCACTTGTTTGATTAACAAGTGTTCTGTGTTCTCTCCATATGGAATCAGGGCAACATTTAAGAAAATATTTTGTTCAGATATGCCATTTCACAGAGGAAAGACAAAGAGAGTTTGCCAGGGCAAAGGGCAAGGTCACCAATTTGTATTCACTGCATATGACATATATTGCATAAAAAGGATTTGATCAAACCTTTTTAATGTACTTTGTTCAAGAGGTTGAAAGGAATACTCCTATAGTTGTCTACATTGTATTGGCATAAGAAGGACAGATAGCTACTAGAGAGCTCTTCACAGTTTTTCTTTCAAAGGATTGCAAGTATATGATAAGGGAAATACTGGTTTTGGATGGGAACGTGTTGATACAAGTAAGATAAATATATCCATCTGCAGAATTTCACCTCATCCAGATGCCTTAATTAGAACTAATTGATACCATAACTCCTGTACTTGGGGTTGTTTGGATTTCAAAAAACCCAAGCAGCCCAACAAGTTATTATTGCCTTTAATTTTGAGAGTAAATATATTGCAGGATGGGGATAAATAATTTCAACATACAGATGACCAAGGTTTTTATATTTTGTAGACTGTTGATGGTCATACAGTTTCAAAATGCACTTTTTGTCATGTCTCATTTACAATGCCATTTTCAAAAACTTTGACAAGTCAGTTTGTGGTTTTGGTCTTGCATATACCCATTAACTGAAAAGTTTGCTCTTCAGGCCACTTGGAACAAGATTTTATGTTTATACTAGTGAATTTTCTTTTTCCAAGTTTTCCACACTTTACGAGAGTGAATGCATTTGCATTTATTGTGCCTATGTCCTGGCCATCTGAAATTCTGCAGAATTTTGCAGTGCCCAAAAACCTTTTCCCGCTGAACACTTTTTGTTATTCCTCTGGGTATCAGCTTTTATTCTACAATTTATTTTTATCTGTCCTCTTTTTCCAAAAGAATAACTATCATGTACAGGCAAATCTGATACATTTTGCTAGCAGGCCTGTAATACCAGAGCGCATAATTTGGGAAGAGCTTGGGGCTATTCTCCTAGCACTTGGACATTTTACATCCCTCAGCCACCAGCAGTACATCCTGATTCATTAGGACACAGTGCAGGGCTAGGCTTTGTTCCCTCTGTAGCCTGGGAATGTTCGCTCCGAGACCACTGTGGTTCTTGGCTCTGCAAGTGGCTGGTGTTCTGTGCCCTAATTGTTAGCAGAGGTGGCATCTCTCAGATAACCCACACTGAGCAGATCTGGAGGGGGCAGCTGCAGATGTGGCCACAGGGGCTTGTGCTGGGGAGTTGTTTATTTCTGCATTCTGAGAATTTCAGTGGAAAGGGAGATTCTGTGCCTTTTTAGCCTGTTTTTTGGACTCGCTGTTCTTTCACAGTTCTATCATGCTGTTACAGAGCTTTCTGCTAGATCCATTATTCTTCAAAGACTTAATTAAATTGTACAGTGTAATTAATCTGTCTTCTTAATTTCTGAAAATCTCCTAGTCTGTAGGTAATAAAACAATAGGGAGAGATGCTGTTGGCTGCCCAGTTGTATTATGAGTCTGGGGGGAAATGAAGTTTATTCCTTTGATGAAAATAACTTTTTACATGGATGGCTGCAACTGTATTGCAGCTATACTGGAACTGATTGAATATTCCTTCTCTATTAGTGGCCTAGAGCAGATAGTTAACAAGAGCTGTGTTTAAAGTTCAGATTATTCTTATATGTCACCTTTCTCTGAAGTTCTCACACTCTCCAGCTCTGTATTTCCTAAAGTATTCATGATTTCCCTATGTGTAATGAATTTCAACAGGCTTATCAGGTGAGCTTGTCCTGTTTTCTCTTCAACCCTTTATGCATGCATCCAGTTGTAAAATAATAGTTTTAAGGAAGGAGTTGTCTGGAACGAGGGTTCTTCTGTTAGGTTTAATCAGATGATTCTGCCATTTTTGCCATGTGTTATCTGTGCTTACCTAATACTACTTGAGATATTGTATTGAAGCAGTAGGGCATTGGTATCTCAGTGTCTCACGCATCAGATAGAAAACAGGTAACTCTTTGAGTGCAAATCTTTGCAAAGACACAATACTACATGCAGGATAAAGGCACAGCTATAATAGCTCAATAGAGATGGGCATAGGATAAACTTGCATTTGTTTGCTGCTTTGTTAGGACTGTCACTCCCTGAGATCATTCAGTTCAGGATACCTGGCTCGAATTTGGCTTTTGGATAAGGAAAAGACAGGAACAGTCTAAGCAAAGCCTTCTATATGTAACCTGTCCTTACACTGCTTTCCCCATTTGTTCCTTTAATTATATCCCTTCTGATAATTTCAGCTGTATATCTTGATTTTGCGTACAAAACTCCATCAGCAGTCCAAAAGCATGTAACTTCAATTATAGCTTTAAAAAAAGGGTCACATGATGCTTGTGCACTGACAGGCTTATCTCATAGTGTTAAAAATATGTGGGGGGTTTGTTTTGGTTTTTAATGTACCTATTGATAGCAGAAGGGAATACAAATTTAACAAAGAATAACTGAACAGGTTCTTTGAATCTGACTTCACAACAAACATCAAAGAAAAATGCACTACCACCTGTTAACATGGTATGAAAGTTTAGCAAGTGTGCATTGTTCTCTGCTAAGTTATTTTGCTCTTAAAACAAAGTTAGCTAGTTGAGAGATGGTGTTATTTGAATAGGTGGCTCTTTTCATTTCATTACTTCTGATGTTCTTCATGCTGTGTTGTTGGGTGGGAGATACTTTTCAGTTTTGTGCTCATTTAGTCTTTCTGAGGCACTGGGCAAACTGACATAATAGATTTGTTTTGGTTTTTTCTTTTAATCCAGTAGTCACTAAAAAAAGTAAGATATTATTAAGGACAGTGCTTATAAAAGCCACTGCTGATCCATTCAGTCTGTGCTCACTATTTTGAGCATGTGCATGCCAACAGAACTCATAAATATCTTGTATGATATGTGGGGGAGGGCAGGAAGGATGACATATCTGAAATGCCTCAGGCCAACATAAAGTTTGTTTAGTCTGCACATTCTTTAGTTCAAATACAGCTGTTTTTACTGATATATTTCCTTTGTTTCATTGTATTGTCAGCTCAATTTTCATAACTTTATGTTAGACCTTAAAAGCCTGAAGGTGTGGAAGCTTTTCTTTGTCTGGCTCCGAGTTACCTATTACAAACCTATGTGTAATTCAGAGATCTTTGCAGGATAAGGGAAGAATGTCACTGGTAGGGAGTGCCAGGCTCAGGAAATATGGGCAAAGCCCATAGCATGACAGCAGCACAGTGTTTTGATCCAGAATTACCATGTATGTCAGGTAGAGAGGTGGGATGAAGGGTTGTCCAAGCATCAGAGCAACGCTCTGACTCCAGGGGCCCAAGGTTCAGGACAGGGGGAGTCTTCTTTTCTGAAGAGTGGGCAGGACTGAATCTCCCTTTACTTGCTGACTCACAGGAGTCCAAACCCCTGAACTAGAGGTACTCTGTAATCCACTGCTGGTGTCTGCAGGCAGATATTCTGTCACAGCTGGGAATTAGTTATTCAGCTTGTACAGCTCAGACATAAATGAATGTGAACTCTCATGTGAAACACTCCTGTTTCTTCCCCTTTTCATTCCTCTGAATAAGGCAAGGTTGCATCAAGTTGCCTATGTGTACTTTCACCATCTATGTAAAATGGAATGTGTTTGCAAAGAGCAGTGTGATAAAGAGAAGCTGCTTACTCTCTTCCTCCCTGCACCTGAAGTGTAGACAGGTAAATCCTTATTGCAAATATGAGCTACAGAGGCCAAGGAGCAGCAGTTTCTCCTAAGCAGAATCTCAAGATAGGCTGGAAGACGATTTCTTTCTGTGGCCACACTTGTCAGCAGAGTAGAGATAGGAAATGACTTGAAGCATATGAAGAAAACATAGCTTCTGCTTGCAAGTATAATTTTCGTTCATGAAAAGGTATGAAAAGTAAAAACCTTAATTTACCTGGCTATCCAAGTTACATTAACAAGATAGTGAAGAGAAATAGTGATGTTTATCTTACGTCTGCAAACCTCCCATTGTTTTCCTCATTAGCCCCATGTAATTTTAAAGTAGCAACACACAAGTTGCATCCTGATTTGACCTTAGGAGCCTCGCTGTTCAGCTCAGTGGTTTCCCTGTAGAAACAGAAACTGACACTGCCTCACTGGAATTTTCTTCAATCAATATAGTGTGGCACAGTACAAATTATACAGCAGAATGGTATTAAAGAAAAGCTCCTCTATTGATAGAGTTGGCTAGAGAAACAGATTTTTTTTAAGAGCTTTCAGAATATTTTTTACTAGTGAAATGGGACCATGTGGACTGAATGGTGTATTTTTTACTTTTATTTTAAGATGCAGACGTTCTTTTCAGCTGATTTTAGCAGTATAAAGTTCCTTTGTATTAGAGTGTGGGTAGTAAATAACTGTTACTGTACCTCTCAAATGTAGCTATATAACAGTATTTATACATACATTTCTGTAATTTTTAGAACAAACCCTCAGAGGTTATGTATTGTGTGAGTGCAGGTCTACAGCAGCCAAACTGTTAATTTGCCTGACTAGAAATATTAACCATACTATATCAAATAACTGCCAGGAACAATTCCCCACCATTCCCTGTGACTTCATTTTAATTGATTTTTTTTTTTTTTAAACTTCCAGCTTCTGAGATTTCGTTTACTCTGACAGAATGTTTATTAAATGTGTAAAAAGAAAATTGTTTTGTAAATTGTTTCTGAGAGTGCTTTTATCTTCCATAAATTGGTGGCTCATTTAACATTTTCCACCTACCTTTGTTTTCCACCCCTGTGCTCAGCCTCATTTGTTTCCTTATTGGATTTGGTGATTAAATACTGATCAGCTGCTGGTCTGATCAGCTGTGCATATTGCTGCCTTTTAAACATTGTTCATAAACACCCTGAGGACAGGGTTACGTACACAGTGATAAACGGGGGGTTGTGTTGAGTGGGACCATTTGATCTGTTTTACAAATGATGGGGAGCTCCACAATGAGCATTTGCCAAACTGGTCATTGAACACAGACCTCTGTGTTACAGCAGAAATTCCTGACAGCCAACTGTCCAAAAGGGCTCTCAGCTGGGAGCTTTACAGAGCTGCAGAGCTGTAGTTTGTGTTCAGGCCTCTGATGCTAAACAGAGAGTTGGTAATGCATTTATTAGGGTTTTTTCTGTCTTATTCTCTTTTCTTTTTCCTTTAAGATACTTTATTTTCAATGATAATACTGTACAGTCTGTCATGCATTGCTGTGACAATCCATGAAAGAACATGGAGCTTACATATGAATCTAAATATGAATCTAAGTGATTATTTTCTCTTTGAAAAGCAGAGATAACATATGCAAGTGCTGCCTCTGAACAAAAAGAACAAATCAGGATAGTAAAGGAAGTCTTGTAAGGATTTAGACTGTACTTCTACAGTCTTGAAATATCACTCTATTTTCTGGGAGATATCATAATATTTTATTTCTGCTTGAAACAATTATTTCTGAGTAACCAAGTTGTATGAAATCACTGGCAGTGTAACAGGAACAAAAGACATGTTAAAATCTGGTATTTTGTACACTGGATTCATACCTTTTAATAAACTTCTTCCAAGGACAATTTAATTTAAATCTTTGTTGCTGTCTTGGGTACAGTAATGCTGGTCTGATAACACTATGTTCTTTTGCTGTCAAGATTTCAATAAATTAAGATTTTTTTGCGCATATTTACAGTATGTGTGATAATGAGTATTTTTTCAGTTGTCTGTTGAAGCATGCAATTAGCGTTTTGTATGCTTTGTAAAGTTGTGATAGGTACTTTTCAAAGTACTTAATTTCATTTCAAGGGGAGTTTCACTTCTAAGCTTCTTATTCTATTGTTGTGTGGGTTTTTTTAAATGTTTCTAGGCACCTCTGTCTGTCTTTAGTGAATTGGGTAGCTTCAAGAAATCTAGTTGACGGGAGTTATGCATTTAAGCCACTTGATAACCTAAGGAGCAAGATGTAGTCATGATGAGCATAATTTTACTTCATTTTGGCATGCTTGGATCTGTTGCAGATGCTTGGAGGCATTACCTGGCCCTTGCTTCCAGCTGCTGATGAGTTGGGGTTTTTTAATTGTTTCTGTAATGTAAGATCAGGTTCTGGAAGGTGATATCCAATTATTGGTAAATGACCTGCTTTTTATTTACCAAAAATATACCAAAACCAAAATTTACCAGATTTTGGTAAATGATGTGCTTATTACTACATGTAAAAAGTTAACACAGAGCTGCTGTTCTCAGTCAGGACTCTCATGCAGCTGTGGGCATGCAGAATAGAGGAGTATTAAGCACCTCTGGCATTTTACTGATATGTTATTTAGCAGCTACAGACGTGTTCACACTTAGATTGAGATTTTATTAAATACCACTTCAGATTCAGAAGACTCAATTCTGCTGTGGTAGCACCGTGTGTGCTTGACCAGTTATGGCTCTACCATTTGCTTGTCTTTGCCAATGTTAATTTTTTTTTTCTTTTGGTGGTTTGTTTGTTTGTTTGTTTGTTTTTTAGACTTTACTCATGTTATGATGTTTAGAAAATGCAGAAAATTCTAGGTAACTCTAGGCTCATCTTGTCTACTGTCTTATCTGGCTGTTCATTCTGACCTAGGTAGAACAGCTGGATACAAATGAGGACTAAAAACTTTGTAACTTCAACTTGACAGTGGGATCTTGAAGGTCTTTTCCAACCGAAAAGATTCTGTGATAATAGGGTCTTTTTCTGTTTGCTGTGGGGAGAACCATTTACACCGTCTAACTTCAGAGCCCAAATTAGATCTCTCATGGGCTTTAAATACAGAAGCTTCCTAACTTACATGCTTAAATTCTGTTAAGGGGTCAAATATCTTCTTCACCAGCACGGGTATTTAATAGAGTAGGTTCTACCATAGCATAAATTGATAATTGCTTATTTTTCATGTGTTAGTATAGTTATAGAAATAGGCTCAAATTATTTGAGTTTTTTCTGTAGTTAGAGCAGCTTTTCAGATTTTTTTGCATCTCTTAATTTTTCAGCACAGTTGTATTTGATAGGTATATCCTGAAAATTATTTCCTGCTTTTTTTTTATTTGACTGGTAAAAATACTAGCCATGGGGGACCACAATAAACATGTTTGTATAGCAACTGGTAAAACTTGAATTGACTGGGGTTTATGTCATCAGCTGTCAGGGCTGGAGAAGATGAGTAGTTAACTGAGTAAGTAAAGTGTAACATTACCACCGACGGAACATTTCTTACCATTAAGCCTTCAAACTCTTATTCAGCTGTCAACACATGGGCACTTTCTGGAGCCAAATTCTCTCACGCTGTGCACTGCCTGCAGCTCGCCTGAAGCTCAACTTTGACTAAAAGTGTTGATTTCGCTTCTTTTAGCCTTGTTCTCATTTAACGTTAAAACCTGCTTAGAGTCTGCCTTTTATTCTGCAAAGTACACACGGATGTATCATCCCTCGCACACTTCTGATGTGAAGTTAAGGAGCTCAAAAGATATGCTAGTAATCTTAATGAATAATTGATTAGAGAGGAGTCTGGCAGTGTTAATTGTGAGGTGCAGCTGAGTGAATGCCAAAACAAAAGCTTCTCTAAATGTTTCCGAAAACCTTGTAAAGTCTTTAGCATTGAGCAACAGGGTCAGTGCACTGAAGTGGAATTTAAAGGAGGTTCTTGAATGTAATGGATTTTGACTTCCCTTTGTCATGTGCCTCAGTGCCTCATTGATTGAGCACTCATTTGTTAAATCAGCTGTATTTTTTGCCATTTGTCAGAGCATAGACACTTACTGCAGCCTTTTTCCTTCTGAACATGAGTATCTTGTCTTAATAAATCACAAGTGTAAATTAGTTTGTATCTAAGGTGATCAATTTTTCAAGCAGAAAAGCATGTGAAGATGGTCACAGAGAAACATATTGTGAGCTTTTATTTTCTTAACTATTAGGAGGAAAGGGAAAGATCAGGCATACATTTTAGCTGAAACATCGATAATTCATGTCTTTAAATTCAGCTTCCGGCAAAATACTCAGAAATGATTTTAACTGGAAAGCTCTAAATTGTGTGCATCGAAAGAGTAGTTCAAGGTACCAAGTGTTGACTCAGTTTTTTGAGAAATGAGCAAAGGAAACCTGCAGGGTTAAGGAACAATCAGTGTCCTGTATGTTTGCAGCAATGAGAGATACTCTCTGATTAGTGGAAAGGCTAATTACCTGAAGTATGCAGGACCACTGTAGGTGCTGTGCATACTTGATTAGAGTTCTGACAGCAGGGCAGAAGAAAGAAGACCTAGAGAATGTGCCAAAAATACCCCTTTATGTAAGCAGATACTATTACCCTTGGAAGAGAATAGTCACTTACCCAGAATGGTTATTGCTGCTAATTATAAGAATTCTGTGGATGGGCCATCAACTTCTGAGAAATGTACTCTTATGGTATTTAATACAGCAATTACTTGTTAGATCTGGAAATGTTCATCTTGATAATCACTGCTTGCTGTATAAATGGCCAAAGCAGTTTTATTTGCCAATTGTCTGAGTCAGTTGCCAGCAGGACAACTGTGTCCCTGTGTAGTGAGGGGCTGAAGACAAGGTAATATTGGGAGTTTTTTTGATGTTGATACTAGTAATATGATTAGAAGGTGTTTATTGGTCTCATGATTAAGTAAAAGTTATTGAAAAAACTAATATATATGACAAAATATATATATGACAAAAAATGCAGAGAGCCTCTGTGTCCTGATGGGTATGGACTTAAATGTTAGATACTTGGAAGTCAGCTCCTTATAATTTTAGCTTTAATCTTTAAGGGTTATAGTTTTAATCTTTTTGGAAAGGATCTTGAGGAGAGGCAAAAAAAAGAAAGGAACAGAAAAGAATGAGCCCCAAGAAGACTAGGGAAAGGAAAAGTCAGTCATGTTGACAGAAGAATTTAAAGCTTCTCATTAGCATAGAGTTTAGCACTGTTACTGCCTAGATGTAATTAGAGTGAAGAAGGATGGAGAAAAAATCCTCAGCTCTGACATCACCTCTTTTGAAAAACAAAACTTCCTGCTAGGGGCAGAATGTCTCCTTTCTCTGGGAGGAGCTGTAGTTGCTCAGCAGCATGGTCAGGCTTGAGTCCCTCATGAGCAGCTCTCTAAATTTACCACAGGGTAAATTTAGATGTAGATTTGCTGGTGAGTAGAATGACAGTGTATTTTCAGTGAATCATGATGATAAGCAATTAAATTACAGCCATGATTTGATAAGTATGTTTTGTTTTGCTGGCAAGAGCACTGCAGTGATGCCTGCTAACACTGCAGAGGTTGTTGCCCCCCCAGCAGAACCTCTTTCTCCTAGAGCCGCTCTGCAAGTACCTTGCAACCCAAGCAGCTGTTTTCACTTTTGTTACTGTCAGGCACTGGGGACAGTTTCCTTTCTTCTCTCTCTGGCTCCCTAGGCTCTATGAAAAGTGTGAATCTGAAACAAAACAAAATAAAGCTTCAGTCCACATCTTTGCTCAGCCTTTACATGTACATTTTCCTGTTTTGAGTTCTTTTAAACTGCAGCTATCAGAAAGAATAAAATAGTGCATCACCTAGTAGAGTATTGAAGTGATCATCCAAGCAATTTTCTTCTCCCTGAAGCCAGACAGCCAAAGCTTTTTATTACTGACTGACTGAACTTCCTGTGTCTGTCTGTCTAGGTTGCTAGGCCACTTCGTTGTCATGATTTGTGATGTTAGAGGCTTTTGATTGTAGGCAAACCACAAATGCTAATTTAAGTCTAATATTTACATTTAAAAACCCCTCTTACATAAGATATATAAAAAATAACTCAGCAGTTTTATCTTTTCTGTGTGTGCATGTAAATCTCTAGTAGGCATCTAGCAAGCAATCTTTTTTTGAGTCTTTACTTCATGTTCCTTCTCAGTATAACAGTGTGGTTAAAAAAAAAAAAAAGTATGTCTTTAGATAGCTTGCAGCTTGGGAATGAACATCCCAAGTTATTGTTACTTTTAGCCTTACAGGATGGTTATTTTTGCTCTTTGTATGAGGTAGCCTGATGTCCTTTTTGTCTGATCCAGAAATGAGAGAGATGATGGCATTGTGGCCTTTTAGTAATAGGGCCTTGATTTGCACATTGGGGTATTGTGCCAGCCTGTATTATGTGTATTTGCATTGCCAGAGACTGCTTTGGAAAAGAAATAAAATAACTGTTTTGGTTATTTTCAATTACACACAACTATTTCATCTTTGTCACCTGTGTGACAGGATACAGTAAGACTTGAGTAAAAAAAAAAACAAATCATGAAATTGTGGCTTTTTCACATGGAAATTACACTTAAAATGAAAAGGGCTGACAATAAACTGGTGGTGAATAAATTGGTGGGTATGGATCTGTTCTCTGAAGAAATATACTTTTCTTACCTAGGCAGAGAGGAGGTGTGTTTCTCATTTTCAAGCAGAACCAATATTTAACACCAAGATGAGGCTGTTTAACTCTTCCATGTTATGGGTATTGAAAGTGCCCTCTAATGGGCAACTATTAGTTATTATCAGGTAGTATTTAGCTGAGTGATGAGTTGGTTTTGTGATTTTCACAGTGGTAGATTGCAATGATGTGTAATGTGTTATTATTGTGCACATCACTGATTTATGTTAGATCAATGAGGCAAACAGTATCTGAGAACTGCTTTGAAAATCATGTCAGTTATTTATCTTAGGATGAGTTAAATCCTGCTGCTCTCCCTGCAATTCCCATGTTCAGGGTAAGAATGGATAGCAAGTGATTCAGTTCAGTTTTGTCCAACTTCTGTGGAGAAGTCCAGTCTACCACCCACCAGGTGAAACAGTTTATGGAAAGTTTCAGATGCACAAAATAGGTACAAAGAAATCTCTTGTTAGTCAGAAAAACCTCAGAAACTCTCAGTAAAAATCAAAGGATATGGGATCCTTAGGGGTGTGTTTTGTCCCTTCAGCTAATGAGGCTCTGTGAATGAGGCTCTGGCGTGTCGTTTTTAAAGATTCCACTTTTTAAAGAAATATATTCTTCATGTAGAATGAGCATTATTCTGGATCGAGGAGATGAGGCTTTTCTAAATTTAAGGACATAAGTGGTCTAATACTGTGAACTTCCAGCCTTGGCAGTGGTTCTTTGGGAAGAGCTGGGGCAAAGCCTGAGGCATCACAAAGGAGCCACCTCTGGAGCTGTGGTTCCCTCAGGACAAAATAGACTGATGGCTCTTGCTCTGAGAAAAGGAAGGTAGAAATCTTGGATAACATCTTTTAGTTGTTCTCTTGTTTTATCTCCTGTAAAATAGAAACACTTTCCAAGTTAACACTGTCTTGCCATTTGAGCTCTTAAGAGCTGAAATAAAAAAAACCCCTTTGTTGTGGGGGCTGTGAGGGAAATATTTTCTCTACCTTTGGTTCCCATCTCACGCACCAGTTCCCTTCCCTGCCTAGACAGTCTCTGCTAGACTAGGACTGTTTTGTTTTCAGAAACTATTTTCCCCCTCTGTAAATAATTCTGTTATGTTACTGAATCAAAGACCCACATTTTGAGGCAGATGATTTATATGTAAAACCAGTGTTCATATGAGACAGGGGAAAAGCAGCCTCCTTCTGATGGCAAGTTGGAGTGACACCACCCATACAGGAAATGAAAGTAAAAAGCCAAGTTTTGTTCTCTGCCCTCCTCCCTTTCCGTTCTTTTCTTTTCCTGTTTGTTTTCTTGTTTGGATTTGTTGTGGGGTTTTGAAACAGTTCTTTAAGATGCCTCTGCCTGAATTTTTTTACCTTTCCAATGTCACTTGAGCAATAGTGTGATACTGAACAAAGGCACTAGTCTTTTCTTGAACATGAAATCTGTATCTACTGACCAAAAAATAAACATATTTGAAGCAGATGGATTAAAAAAAAGTCAAAAAACCCCCAAGATGCTCTAAGGGTCACATGGCATTGATAACAAGAATGAGGTTTTGGCCCATTCTACCACTTATGAGAACCCCCCCCTGCATTTTCTTGTTGCAGATGTGCATATTCAGCACATTAAAATGTGTGCTAAGTAGATTGTGTGTTCCATGGGGATATTCAAAACAAGGCAGAAGTTTTGCACTGCCAAACCTGTGTTTGGGCAGTAGGCTGGAGGAGGGGTGTCTGAGCACTCACAAAACCACAAAAAGATGTCACTAGGAGAAAAGAACTTTTTACTGACTGTATAGAATTTGCAAAATGAAAGATATTTAGTGTAGTCATGCTGAAGTGCATTTGGAATTAGAATTGAGAAACACCTTTCTCGGCTATGAAATAATTTTGGAATTCTTTAAATAGGATTAAATTTCTTTTGTAAGTAAATTAGTTCAATTTAATCAGTTAGTTTAAATGGAATCACATTTCTGTGGTTTGGGGTTTTTTTAACCTTAGTGTGCTGGAGTGTGTACTTAAGATTTTGAGGCAGTTATTTTATTATCTGCCAGAGAAAGGTGGTTTATGGTCCTTTTTCCTTATTCACAGTCATTAATAACATATTCAACCCATGAACGTTCAGCGATTTATGCATACTTGAGCTCAGCTGAACACTATAATATCCCACTCTAGCCATTAAAAACAGTTATCACAAGATAACATTAGGTCAGAACGCAGAGTAGGCTGGTTAAATTGTATTATTGATTGCTGCTTTCTGAAGATTTTCCTCAGTTGTGTTTAAACCATGTGCTTTCTCTTGTTACTGGCCTCTAGAAAAGAAGGCCTGGCAGTGTAATCTGAATTGAGATGTCTCACTTTTGATGCCATGTTGGAAGTTCATATATTATCTGTTTGTCTAGTTCCAGGTTTTTTGAAGACAAGGGTACATCTTCAATTGAGTCTTCCAAAGTGGAGAGTACGTACTCATCTAGTACAAAAGTTAATGTTTCTATTAATTAATTATATTCAAGCAAGAGTCTTTCTGGAATTTATGCAGATGTAGAAAACAAGAAAGATTTGGGTTTATTACTGGGTTTTCAATCAGTTTAGTTTGTGTGTGTCCTGTAGACATTTTGTAGTCTGCCACCCACCTTCCCCAGGGGGTGGATTGGTAGTGTACCAGCTGGTGTGTTCTGTTTGAAAAATGTGAGATAATCACTCCTGTAAGACCACAGTAATAGTCTCTGTAGAAATGTATTTGGGAACATTTGAAAAGAAATAATAAATACAAGTACCACCTTTTTCTCCTTCATGTTTTCTAGCCCATTCTTGAGGATCTGCATATTTTTTAATAATGCCACTGCTGTGTTTGCATGCATTAAGTTTCTTCTTCAAGAACAAAATTTATTTGATACTGAACTTGCTGGATTCCTAAGAAAAGAAATCCGTTCTCCCTTCATGTAAACTATGGTATTTGACTCTTCTCAAGTATGTATTCATTATCTTAAAATAGAAAAAATCTCTGCTCCCTGGGCTCAGAATCAACATTATTGTTGAATTCTCAGGCCTAGGAGAATACTGGTTGCATTGCAAGCAAATAATTTTCTAGTCTATATGGCTGAGGAAACCATTGATTTCATATAAAAAGGGTTAATCACATTAAATAATGAAATATTTTAAATACCACTTTGCCCTTCCTGTGTTTGCAGAAGAAGACACAATCAAATGGCAGACCTGTGTTTTTGTTCCTTTTCAAAAATCCCTGACAAGCCCATGACACAGGCTACTGCTGTAGCTGTACATATCTATTCATTATTGATGACTTGGGGCCAGGCAGGCAGCACAGAACACAAGCAATATAGATTACCATATTGGGGGCTGGGTTTGGGGGGTTTGTGTCTATGCCTGGGTTTCTGTGCATTTGGGCTGGGTTTGGCCTTGAAAATACTCAATGCTGAGTGGAAATCCTAAGAATAACAGTGGAAACAGATTAAATGAGCTTTGTCTTACATTTTATTAAAAAAATTCAGGGCACTTAGACTAAAGATAAAAAGGAAATGTGCAAGTGAGCTTGCTGTCAAACTAATTGATAATAGCTTAACTTTCCAGCAGACTTGGGAGTGATCTTGAAGGTTCCCAGGGGATTTGGAGGGCATTTCTCACCTTACAGAGTACAGGTAGCACTTTGGCTAATGAGACATTTTTCTGATCAAGCCAATGTAACCTATCTAATTCATAGCAATAATTACGGACAAAATATGCTGTTGGTTTGATTTGGAGTGAGGGGGATAGTATCTCATTTCATGGATATTGCAGATAAAGCCCACATTTGGGGGGAGTGGACAATTATGCCAGCACTTTAGTAATAAGTTTTAGGTGGTATTTCTGAATAGCAGGTCACCAAGAGACCTTTGCAATGCTAAGAAAGTGTTTTGCTACTACTGATGCATAATTAACCCTTATAGGTTCTTATTGCCACAGTGCTCCTGCCCATTATGTAAAGTTTTTATTTTCTTTTATGTGTCAAGGAGTGGTTTTACAGCATTTATACTTAGACTGTTTGAGGTTCTTAGCTTGAAGAAGAATGAAGGAGATCAGAGTTTATTTAAACATGGTGTTTACGTTAACAAAATGTGCTTTGCTTTATATGTTGTTGGTGTCTTTGTGCAGAACCTGTTCTACTTGAATAGTTTTCAATTACAAGGAAAGCTATAGAAAGAAATAAGTAGAATCAATTTTGATAACTGCTTGTAACTGCTCATTTCTCTAGTATTTGCCATAGCTTTTCTCTCAGGTTTTTATAATCATTCCTTTATGCTTTTGGCTTTTTCACACAACTGATCATCATGGCAGGGAAAGTAAATGCACAGATTAGTTCATTCAAAGTTTTGTTAATTCAAAGCTTATTGTGCCAAAATAATTATTTAAACATTGACCAGAATAAAATGATATGTGTTAAAAGGTGGTGAGGTCCAGTCACAAAGAATGATAGAATAGTCTTGTGGGGACCTTTCCTGTTGGAGCTGTGACTTGGGACTGTTTCAATTCTGTTTTACATATAGAACCCTTTAAAGCAAGGCTGGTGTAGAGCATAAAAACTGCATCCTTTTCCTTTGGGAAGGAGAGACAAGAAGCCTTCCAGTGGAAGAGTGGCACTTAGCTTTTCCAAAAACACAGTGTCAGTCAGAGCAGAATGTTCAGTTAATGTCTTCCTTCCATTTCTGTGGGTCTGGTTTCTTTTGTTGGGACTTAGTACTTTCAATGTGTCTCAAAATACAGAATCAACTCTCTGACTAATTGAACAATACAATAACTTCTGTTTTATGAGGCGATTGTTTTCCCTGGAAGGTCCCACAGCACCATCTAGTGCCATGCTGTCCTAGTGCCACATGGCTTTGTGGGAGCAGAGGTGCTGAGGCTGGCAGGCTTTGCTGGGAATGGCTTCTTAGTAATTTAAATTAAGATTTGCCTGTGACTTGGCATAGATCCAAATACGGGGAAAATTTAGATTCTTTTAAACTCTCTTCTTCAAGGAAACAGACTTAAAAATTTGGTCCAAAATTACCTTTTCTTGTGAAATATATTTGTTACTGCTACTGCATTTTTATTTTTCCATGTACAAAACCAAGGAGAAATTGTGGCATGTCTTTAACACTGCACTAATATACCTTACACTTAAAGTACACCCCAACATTAGGTAATTAGGTTTATTATATCCTTATTATATCTTAAACCCTTTTTCAAGGAAGGGCTGTGTTTACAGCTGCAGTCTCAGTTACAATCCTACAAGCTCTGTGCCTTTCTTCCTCAGTCCCACTGAGGTCATGCTTGTATGGGGTGGAACCTGCTTGCAGTGGTAGAAATTACAGGATTGTGTCCAAGTAATTTTTGCAAAGACAAGGGGGTCACTCTGAAAAGAGTAAGGGTATGGATGATTGAAAAGTTCCTTTCTCACTTTTATGTCTCCTCTAACCAAGGTCCACTTAATGCCAGTGTATAAACTCCTATCCTGACATACAGAACCTTAGTGATCTTGTTCTCTGCTGACACCCCATGAGAAATTGCTTTGAATAGGAGCAGACAGCGGTTTAATCAGCTGGAATTAGGAAAAATATTTGCATAGGATGAAGTTTTAAAAGGCTTCATTGAGGTGGAAGGTGGAGGAAAAGCAGAAAGTCTTGAAGCCAGGAGTGATGGTCAGCAAAAGCAATGGAAGAGGAAAAAGTAGTGTCAGCAGGCTCGATGGTATTCTTGAACTCACTGTAGATGGCAACAGCTGAGTTAAATGAGTTGCATAAGAGGCAAGAAAAGTTGCAGGAAGGTGTTACAAGTTTGGTGGATATGGTTTGATCCTGTTCCAGAAACGTGAGCAAAGGCCCACTAGGATCTCCTCAGTCACACAGAGCTGGGGAGCTGCTGTGGAGAGATTGCAGCACTTAAGAAGTGTGGCCAGAAGCAGCCCCCGAGATCCCATCTGTTGTAGAAGCTATTCCACACCCTGCCAGCCAGCTCCCACCTAACTGATGGTTTCAGGTCATTTGATCCTGTGGTCATTTCCAGCTCTGATTGAGACTTGTGTTGTAATTTGGGCATCATTCCAAATATTACTCCTGTATCACCTGTGAAGCACCAAGAAGTTTTTGTAGCTGCTTTGGAACTTCTGGGTCCTTACTGTTGTGTTCTTACAACTATTCTGTTGCTGTAAGAAACGAATTTCTAATGTGTTTAAGATGCCCTCTGCTGGGAAAGCCAGGCAAACTCGGTTTATCTCTAGTTTTACCTTTCTAAAATGCTCTTTTCTTATTCTTGGCTTAATGCTCAGTCTGATACCAGAAGCCAGATACCCTCAGCCTTACCCTCAGGAAAAAATGCTCGTTCCTTTAGGTTTTATTCTTTACACTTCATCTGTGACAAGTATGGTAGTGTTACTGCTGGTAGTTCAGATCACGGTATTTCTTGTTTCTCTGATCTGTCTTGTTGAAAAAACTGAACTCTGGCTGCTCACATTCCTTTTGATTCCATTTTTTTCACACTTGTATAAAATGTAGGCAAGGGGAACGCCTGCAAATAGTAATTATTAATAAATATTGGAAATGATTTTGTTTGCTACTGTTATCTGATGCTGGTAAGCTTTTTAATAACATCTCTTTTTTAATATCATCACTTTTTTTGTCATTCTTTTTCAAATTAATGTCCATTCCCACAGTTGGGGCACTAGATTAATATAACAGAACAGAGGTGGTACAATATCTGAGCAACTCACAAAGCCCACTGCATAATCTCATAGTTGATATGAAATCTGGTTTATTTTGCCCCCTCTGATAAATCAAAAGCCATTTTGATGTAGTGCTTCTAAGTTCACAGTTTTGCTATTAAAATCTAATATTGACCTAATTGGAAGAGTTACAGCTATTGTTGTGGTGTTTATTTATAATTATAGTTGAATTAGGGTTACACAGAATTGTATTTTTGATTTTGTATTGTAGTTTATTATCTTGGTGGGGTACAATATTTATCATTTCACCAGAAATGTGTGAATTTAATTTCATATTCTTTTCAATATCTTTTCAGATTTTCCTATTATTTATTATAGACAGAATGGGTGTATTAAGCATCCTAAAAAGCATTGCTTCATAAGCCTTTGTTCTCCCCAGCTTTCAGAACAGTCATTTCATATAGAACAAGACATAAAGAGCTAAATTACGTATTTTATTTTGAATAATTGCAGTTGTATAAGCCTTCTCAGAACCAACAATGTCATTAGAGTAACTGACAGAAGAGGGATGTATAGTAGGAGTTTTACACTTGAAATTATTTTGAAAATAATTGAATTGGAAAACAAAAGGCAAGTTATTATCTGACACCAGGAGCTTCTGTGATGTCTGTGGGGGAGCAACACAGGGGCACAAGTTGCATCTTGGGGAAATGACTGAAATTACAGGAATATAAGGAAGCTGTAATTTAACCTCAGAGATTGCAAGCAATAAAACCAAACATTTATGTCATTTACATGGGGACAAAGTTAGAAATGGGGGGAAACGTGTTTTATTGTGAAAATCAATTTCTACATCTCAATCAACAGAAATTTGTTGTCTCTGCTGCCATCTTTAAGTAAGTCAAATGAGCAGCCCAGCTTGTATAGCCATGCTTACAAAATTATTCAAAGCTGTTTAAAGAACCCATAAAAAGGTAGTCTCTCAAGGAGGCTCCTGCAGCCACTGGATCCAAGTATTAAGGCACTGGAATGTTTTTGAAATAATTTCAGTTGCAAACTTGAAATCTTCATACTCAAATGATTTAGTACTTAAAAACTGAGATATGTAAAATTCACAGTTGCCTTTGCACCTGCTACCAGACCCTTTTCTGTTATGCCTCATCTGCATTCAGTACCTACTTGTGGTTTCACAAGAACTTGCCTGGTCCCAACCTGACTTTTAGTGGGTTTTGTCCCTCTGGTTTGGAACCAAGTATGTATATTTAGCATAGGGGGTTTTATCTTGATCTGTGGTGTCTGTCAAGAGGTTCTTGTTCTCTTGAGGCATTGTTCTAAAGCTGTGTGGGGACAGATGGAAAAAGGGAGAAGGCTTTTTTTCTGAGAAAGCTTATTTCTGAGGATTTTGATACATGAAAGATGTGTTTTAGCAGAAGGATTCATTCTATATGTGATATATAGAGTTAAGATTACTGCAAAGCAGTCTGAAATGGGAGTATACTTTAAATCAGTTTATTCAAGTTGATGAATAATGTGGTATCACAGGTAATAAACAGTGTGTTTACTCAGGGGTGATGCTGTGAAGTGGAACTGTAGGTGTGTTTATGGACCAGTCTGAGGGGTGAGGGTAGTGGGAGTCTTGTGCTCCTTGATTTGAATAGACTGAGAGCTGGCTCTGAGCATTGACGTGGTCTTTACAATCTCTGTCATATTAGTGAAAACACTGAGCAATAGGATTTTCCATCTTTAGGAGATCTATCTTCCTTTTTTCTTTTTGAGAACATCTATATTCTGTCAGACTTTTGGTCCTAGCTGTCCTGTTCCTCACAAACATGCCTAATTCAGACCTAGAAGCACTTTACTAGGGGCAGGGTTCTCTTTAAAATGTAAAACATTATAAAGTTGTCTGCAAACTTGTTAAAAATGAAGGAAAAAAATTTGAAAACCCACTTTCAAGCACAAAATCAAGGAAAAGAAAGACATAAGAAATAGAAAAAAATACATATTTTGGCATAAAGTTTCTCTCTCATTGTAGTCATAAAAACTACGGTTTTGTGTTTGGAACTTTTGTTTGTTTATTTGTTTCTTGGGTGGTGAGGTGGCGTGTGCAGGCTGGGATTTTTTATGTTATTAACTCCATACTCTAACCAACTGAGCTAATCTTTTTTTTGCTTGATCCTTCTTTTCCAAGAAGTGCCAGGAACACTTGAAATAGTCATTGAGAAATACTGCTCTACACAGAAGAAGACTGAGTTTTATTTCATTTATGCTTGTCTTCTCATGAAATTATCCAGTGACTGTTCATAAGCTTTTTTCACACTTACCCTATCAGTAGCATGGAAATGCTGCCCAGTTAGTTTTTACATAACACTGCTTACACTTCTGCTTCTTTTGTGTCCTGTTCTCATGCAGCATTCAGGAACCTCTGTAGCATTAAACACGAGTAGGTAATTGATTTCAGAGCATACACGTTTGTTCAGAACCTTGATTACAAAACCCTTTTTTTTCCTTTCTAGCCCTGGTTCTTTAGACAAATCAGACATGACTTTGGTTAAGATTTTTCTCACTAGCAGTTGCCACATGTGTGTCATACTATTGACCTGTAAGAATGATGAAAAATTGCATAGGAAATTTGTGGGTAAAGGAAACGAAGGAAAGTTCACATGTATTTCATGCCTCATTAGAATAATCCCTACTTGTCTCTTACCATGTGTCCCTCTGGATCTGTGCCCACCTCCCTCTTCCTATTTGCATAATTTCATTCTTAATGATTTGCCACCATAGTTTCAAATTCATTAGGTGACTTCCCTTCTCTGTCTGATTTGGCAGCCAATTCCATGTATTGATTTTATATATTCTTTTGGAGGATAAACACCTCCTAATACCTGCTCTGCAGCAATGCTGTTCTGGAGGAAACCTATAGAAAAACCTCTTAGCAACTTTATCTAATCAAAGCAAATAACAATTAAATGGATCTCCAAGTACATCCTTGCTATTAATATGTACATTTTTGTATATGCTTGCACACACAAACCTGTATTTAAACTCTCTTAAATAAAATCAGTTTCATAAACCTTACTGTAGGGAGATGGTTCCAGGTATCTGACTCTTCAGACTCCTATGTTGTATCAGTGTCTTATGTCAGACTGAGATTTTTTTTCTGCCCTTTCCACTAAAATCATTGAAATATATTCAGTCAGTCTTTCACATCAGAGGTGTAAATGGATTTCTTGAAAGTTTTTCTGCAGATAGCAAACAGCAGTCACTTTACAACTTTGACTCCATTGTGGGCAGCAGTCGGGAAGCCTAACACTCCACCCGAACTTTGAAGACGCTAAAACTGTGTAATGACCTTGCATTCTCAAGGGCAGATGCTCAGCTTTTGCTGGAAGTGCTAATCTACAATCTGTTTATCTCCATACACTATGTATTTGACAGCTCTTGCCTGGAAAGCAAGGCAGGGAAAAACATTGTCAAATTTAGTTCCATTTTCCTCTCTGATGGTCTCAGTGTCCAATGGACTTAGAAATGGTCATCTTTGGTTTAATTTTTAGCTTCCTTTGTGCTTCCCAGCCAGTTGCAATCTTAGAAAGCAGCTACTGTGCCAGTGTCAGAATATTCTGATCTTTGTGAAGCCTCTGCTGGAGCATGAGCTGGGCTCTGGAGTAACTGTTTTCTTCCACATTTTCTTTGTTCTTAGTGAATCAGACTTTGGGCTTTACCTTCAAAATGTAAACTGTCACCAGTATTTTCTGTCAGTAGGCTTTGGACTCAAAGTGCTCTACTTATTATTCTTTAGTGAGTATGAATTGAGATGCATCAGATAATGCTCATGAGCACATTGAGGAGCGTGTTCCTAATGAAGAGATAACGTGTTGAAGTAAGGTTCTAACTAACCTGCTGACTATGTTTCTAGCACTAGGGAAAGGTAATGCCTTTTGTGAGACAGATACACCATGGTTGGGAAAGCCCTTCTTTCTCTCTGGGACAGGAAGCTGAAGAGAAGGGCTTCAGCACGTAAAAGCACATCAGTGTTTTCAGGTTAACATATAAATAGGCTTTGCATCCCCCAGGTTTGTTCTTTAGCAGTTCCATCAGAGGTAACAGAGGTTCCCTCCCTGAACAAATCGGGTTTTGCATGCACTTGTAAACCATCACAGTCACCACTGTACTGACTGAAGAAAAAAACCCTTTGGTTTTAATGTAATCCCTGTGGTTTTTCAAACTGGCACTCCTTATCAAAATAAAACATTAACGTCAAATTATCTGATTCAGCAACAGCATCTATTTTTTAATGTAAACTTGTCTGTTCTGTCAGGTAATTGTTTAGCTTCCCAGGGAATTGTGTGTGTGTTGCAAATGGAAAAGTTCAACCTTGTAAATCCTTTCCATGGTGAGGCAACAGGAAACCCACTTCTGATTATTAAGAGCACCAGGTTTAATAGCAAAATTTAGTAACAAATTGCTAAAATTGACCTTTTGAATGCTAGGTTTGCAGCATGCTCAGTCAGGAATCTCTTTATGATTCTCTTGCTCTCCACTTCCAGAATTACAAGAAGTGTTACTGTCACAGAGGTGCAGTTTCCTTCTGTGGCAGGTGCTTTGAATTAGCAGTGGCTGTTGCTCACTGTGTTAGTATCAGCAAGCTTCTGAAGTAATTAAGTAGCAAGTCACGGCTCCAGTCCCAAGGAGGAAGGACACCACCACCTTGATTTATCAAAAAGATAAAGAGTAAGGTTGGTTTGGTTTGGTTGGGCTTTTTACCTTTTTTTTTTTTTTTTTTTTGTTAACATATAAAACCACACTGAGGCACGAAGTCCATAAGAAATAGCTAATGGTGTTGAATCAATGAGTTTGGGCCAGTTCAGAGAAGAGCTGGCTGTGCTCTCAAGCTGGCAGTGTGCTCTCTTCTCCCTACACTCAGTGCTCAGCTGGAATATGGGATACTTTTGGAGCATCACCTCCTACTCCATCCATGCTCCCCCTCACTTGTTCAAAAGCCTGAAGGTGGAACCCTGCTGCAGTGGTGTTCTGCCATTCCAAAATTAGAGGAGGCTTAGGGAACATTCAGGCACTTGGTAATGTCTGGTAGTATTTGAAGTGTGCAGTGTAGTTGTCAATGGGGAAGGGGGAAGAAGGGCAAAGTCTGACTCATGTACTCTTAGCAGTTGTCCCTAGAAGCTAGAGTTTGGTCGCTCTGATGAAGTGACTGTGCTGTCCCTACATTACACAGATCTTGCAGTCAGTTCTTCCTCGAAGATTCTGCTGTATGCAAGTGTCAGTTCAGCCCTTGATGCCTCCTCCCTACCTCAACTTTTGTTTATTCCTCTCCAGCTGCTGTACTTGAATACCTATATTTCTTCATATCTGTTGTCTGCATTTTGGTTTAGACCTCCTGTAAATAGTGAGTGACTCCCTCAAGCAATTCTTACTGATTCTCCTTCTCTTTTCAGTCTTTTATGATCTATCTCAATTGTGACATTTGCAAAAAGATAAATTATTATGGATAGCTGGGCTGTGGGGCAGTCAGATATGGCATGTATTATTTATTTTGGAATACGTTTTTAAATTCTGCAGAGGCTTCAAGTTGCACAGCTTAACTGTTGCCTCCTTGATCCATCCTGTCTGCGAGAATTTGTGGCATTTGTTTGTTGCATTTTGTTTTAGGAACTCTGTGGCTGATAGTCTGTCTGAATCTGTGATTTTTTGTGGACCCAGAAAGCAAATACTAAACTAGTTGTTTAAGGTTTTTCTTTATATTTTCTTCCAAGAGATTGAAGGAAAGCCATGTTACTCAAGGTTAAGTGAAAATTAGGGGATGACTGGGCTTTTTTGTTCAATTGTATTTCACTTGTAGCTAAATAAAACATAAAATAAGCACCCTTGTAGATGAATGTGAACATGTTTTGGACCTTTGTCCTTTAAAAATAAAGTTTGTGAATAGCTAAAAGGCTAGCTATTCTTGTGACCTATCTGGCTGAAGAATAGTCCTGGCCTAGAGAAGTTCTGAGCCAACTCTATGAATTAGCATGCATTAAATAATGGAATCATTTTATTGAGCAATAATAAAATATTGAAGTCAGATGGAAGGATGATGGGGAATTGCTATTTGCAGCTATGAAAGTGATGCATGTCATGTTAACTCCCAACCCAAACAACTCATTCTAAGATTTGCTTTCATGAAACTTAAAATCCTCTATTTTGTCCAATCATCAGCTTTAAACCTGTTCCTTGTCAGTGAAGACAACAAATCTTTTTGCTTGCATCTGCCTGGGGGATGTGGAAAGCCGAGGTGGTCCTGTGTGATTAAATTAGATGAAAGACTTGCCTTCTACCAGTGAGACATGAAGTCTAATCAAGTGAAATGAGTTTTGAGATCTCAGCTCATTTCCTTGGGGAATATCTGCTTACATTACACAGTCACGACACCTAATTCATCACAGTTGATGCAGCTTTTGCTCAGAAGAAGACCTGGGACTGGGTGGCATGGGACTTGATCAAGTCTCCCCCTAAGGAGGAACTGCTTAGTGAAGTTAAGATACAGCACACTGAGGAGAAAGCTTAAATATGGGGATTTTTTTAATAAATGATCCATATTTCTGTATATCAGATCTTTTAGAACAGAGGGGCTTAGGTGCAAAAAGCTAAAACAAGGTACTTGGTACTGAGTGTAGTTTATAAAATGATTGCTGTATAAATGTTAAAGAACAAGCTCAGTGGAGAGCAAAGTTGAGCTTGTTACTTAATTTCTATGATGCTAAATGTGTATTTCTATGTACTAAGAAAGTAAAGGTTATTCTGCCTCCCTGACTAACAGACTGATTTTGTTTGTTTCTTCCAGGGCATCGTTATAACTCCACTTCTGCTTTTGCTTTTTGTAAGTATCATGATATTAATATATCTTTTACTGGGTAATCTCGCACCTATTAGACATTTTATTTAAGATGTAAGTTTGGAAGGTTTTCACAATGCATAAATAATGAAGATTTTTCTGGTCAATATTTGAAATCAACTGCCTCCCAGGAAGGCCAACAAAATATATCAGAGTGAATGCAAACAGCACCTCCACTTCATTCTAAGATGACCTAAAGCTGTTGCTCTTACAGAAGTGTAAAATCATATGCTGTTAGTCGGGCTGGATAAAATACAAACACTTGCCAGATAGGGAGATAACTCAGTTAGTAGAGAAAGCTTGGAGAGCTTTCATTGCAGGAGTTGGACAGGACTGTACTGATCTAAAGTGGATGAGAACAACTGGAAAATCACTATCCAGATAAACAGAGCCTTGCTTTTGGGCAACTAAGCCCATGGGTATTTTTGTGGTAGATGTTAGCAAGACATTACTGGAGCCTTTGTATATATAATAATGCTGCTTCATTCCTGTTAGTTCAATTGTTGCCCTTCAGTGGGGGCTTTGGATCCTTGCAGGTCGTGGTAGAAAGAAAGGGAGGAGACCAAGTTTTATCTTCAAGTTTTATAAAGGCATGGACATTAGCATACAGTGGAGAGGCTTTTGCAGGTGGGTGGTGATGTTTAGTAAATCCCTTGTCAGATAGGAAGTCTTGGTGCTTGAGGATTTGTTGGCATAAATGGTGTGATGTTGTGAAATACGAAGTTATAGTTCATGTCGGGTAAATAAAAATAATTAGAGTAATTGTAATTGTGAACTATGTGGAATACAGTCATAGGACAGTTCTAAAAATGAGTTATAAACATGGAAAACAAAGGATAGAAGAAAGCCTATTGAATTAATCTTTTATTCACAATTTACTACTGTAGATCTTTAGTTGTAAGAATATGCGAATTATAACTTTAGATGTTGTTTTTCTTTTAACAAATACTTTCTACTTGTAATTAAGCCTTAAGCTATTTTAGAATATTGCTTTGTACTAAAAATTTTTAAAACTGTAGCTTTAGAATGTGTAAAAAATTTAAACAAAGAAAGGAAGTGACCCTATCTCACAACCTCTAACAAAACAGTGAAAAAAACAGCCTAAGAAAGGAAGATGGACATCAGCTCGCTGACTATCGGTTTTAAAAAAGGAAGCTAAACATCACTATTATAGATTAATAGTCCTAGAAAATAGAAGCTGGACCCCCACCATCTGAACAAACACATCTCAGAGTGTATATTCTAGGAAAAATTAATCACAATAGAGTATAGAAATTGTGAAAACACCAGCTATCACTATCATTGATTTTACATCCTGAAGTATGCATCCTAAGAAGAATAGATCACAGTGAAGTATAGAATTGTAACACAAAAACTAGAATTAGAAACTGCTGAGAAGGCGTACAGATATTCATATTAATACCAGCAGGCCTCAGCATTCAGTGTGCAGTTAGAGGAAAAGATCCCACTTCTGCACCCTGTGCTGATTTGCTTATATTAATACCATATTAATTAATAAATTGAATTACTGCTTGATATATTAGCTGAGTCAAGCTCCTCATTTCTAATAATGTGGTGCAAGTTGCTGAGGGCTGTAGCTTTGTGAAGAGCAGGGAATATAGGCTGAAGCATCCTTGAAGAAGGATTTTGGAGAAGACATAGATTTTCCTTTGTGTTTGTCTTACAGATGGCTTTGTATGTAAGTCAGCATGCTGGAAAGGGGGGGAAGTGGGAAGTTGGTCTGAAACAATTTGTAAGTGGCATGCAAAGGATGCACTGTTTATGGCAGGGATGCTTAAGCAACATATGGACTGTGTACAAATATAGCAGTATAAACTGGGATAAATAGTGCTGTGAGAGTGGCTGTAACATCAACTACTGCCTCAGAATAACTGTGTGGGAAGATTTTTCTTTTACTAGAACAAATTGTAAATTCACTGATGTAGCTGTGCTTGCACAGAAGCTGCTTTGACTGTATTGTATATATTGATACACACCAGCAGAGCTTTCCCAATAGACCTGGGACCATAGACTTACTGTAGGTTGAAAAAGATAACTTTTCTTAAAAAAAAAAAAGGGTGTTTTGTTAGTCTTGCAATGAATATGTTAATTCAGGATGGTGTGCCTTGCTGTTTTCCAGTCCTCTTCCTTCTTGTATATAGGAAGTATTTCTTCCCTAGGCATTCATTCAGAGACTTGTGCCCTTGTTTCTAAGTGAAACCAGCACTTTTTACTTTTGCTCACTGGCAGCTTTCACCATGATTTACCTCACCGAGTTTGGTACACTGAATAATCAAAATGAGTATTTTCTCCAGAAATTGAAACGTTACAGAAAGATCTGTATATAATTTCAATCATTTCAATCAAGTTCTTTTCTTTGGTGTCTTTATAGGCAGAGAGCAAGATGTTCTGCCCCATAAATTGCAGTTTTCACTGTTACTTCTCAGAAGAGGTGGTAAAACTTTATGTGTGTAAGAAAAGGAAGACAAATAATGTCTCTGTTCTTCCTACCAGCCCTGGAAACATTTGTATGAGAAATGTGTAAAATTCACATTAATTGTTGTGTGCTTTGTAATATGACTTGGACTTTTTCTTCTTGAGAAAGATCAACACATGAATTGCTTTGTCATCAGAGTGATAAACAAACTAGTCTAGGGGATGAGGAGAGTTATAAAAACTGTTTTTTTATCGCAGGGCCGAAAACTTGAGGGCTTCTCTTGTGGCATGCAAATATTTTAAACTTCTTGAGGTCTTTGTTGAGGGTTTCACAGATGAAGAACAGTATTCTGGTCAGCCCAGCAGCACACTTTACTAAGATGAAGTCTGCCTTCTCTGAAGGTTCAATTTATCTGAATGTGATGGGTATTTAAGACAGCTGAATGTGCACAACCCCAGTTCCATGTCCTGTGGCAGTCTGTGGTTTGAACTGCTGAAACCCTTTTTTTCTTGTGAATCTCTCTAGTTTTCTTCTGAGTTTCCTTGATGCATATGGCCTGGTGAACACATAGCAGATTAAAGCACACAGTTCACATATTTCTGTATGCTTGCTTACAATCTGCAGCTTCATTGTTTCATGTGGTGCTGTGGAGTTATTGTGGAATGAGAAACACTGACTAGAAAATTCCTGGTTGTCTTTTGTGAACCATTCAGTTTAGTCACACAACTCAGCCTTAGTGCTTAATTAATACAGGGTGAAATTTTCAAGTTTCAAAATAAAACTTCCATTTACCTCTACAGTAACTGAGCTGAGCTGCTGAATGTTATTTGTGGACCTTTCAAGTCAATGTCATCAGTGAATTTTAGCTCCTGAGTCTGGTACTCACAAGCATTAACTCTTCCACAGAGTTTTGCTATGATAGTCTGAATGCTCTGTTGCATTAGTGTTCATATTTCTTGTTCTCCCTATTTTATTCACTGTGTACAGTGCATAAAACACCTTTAGTGCTGACAGAAGTAAAATACAATGTTTCTATTGGTTTGGGTTTGTTATATAGCTTAACCTGAGGTAGCAGTTACTTTTTATGTTTTGCCCTATGTGCACCAGAGAATATCATGTTCTGACTTACCTTTTTGTTCATAATTTCCCAGCAATATAAATATAAATTGTCTAAACAATATTGACAAAGTCATGTTTAAGCTATAATAAATAATGCATTTAATGCAAATAATTTATCATCAGTGTTGAAGAGGAAGTCAGAAGTCAGAGGAAGTTACATTTCTGAAAAGTATATTTCTGCTATGAAACTTCTGGTGTAAATCTTACTCAAAATTAACATTCTAAGAGGTTCAGATTAATTTAATGAAGCCTTAAATACTGTGCCTGTAATTACTGGACTGTATGAGGATGTTCAGCTAAAATTTATAAAGAATATCTGGCTTTGTCACAGATGCCTCTGATTAACATTTTGCCTAATAAGAAGCTATAGAACCTTTCTTCCCAGATATGTTAATCAGCAATATCATCATCCTCATGTTAACCCTTGTTATTCACAGTTAATATGCCATATTCCCAGCAAAGATGTTACAAATGGCCAATGTCCTATAAACTGTATGTAACTGGAGTTCATATATGTGGTGAGCAGAAACAAAGCAAATTAAATCAGTTTCAAGTTAGAACGAGGTTTTATGCTGGTTGATATTTCTTTGCAGCATTTTGCAATGCTTCATTAACAATGATTAGGAGGCTGTGTACCAAAGCATTCAGAGAATGAGGCTGTCCATCTCCCTCTTGTCGCTTTGCACACTTAGCTGAAGCCAGAGTAACAGATTGATCATGAAAATTTTTAAAGCAGAAAAATAAGTTTTGTTTTCTTCAAGGGTAGTTATCAAAGTAGCAAAAGTCTGAAGTGTGTGAATCTATGTACTTCTATTGAAAGCCATCAAAAAATATTAGAGATAAGTCAGTACTTTACACTTTTAAGTACTTCACATTCTTCAGAAGCATGCCTGCAGAGCAGTTAATGTGGAATGTTAAAGACCCAATACAAAATTGATGTGTATTTTTAAAGATACACTTGGCAAATCCTCTGTGTGACTGTCAGGCATTACTCCCCAATTAGCTCTTTTGTCAATAAAACTACCATGACATTTGTGTCAAAACAGAATCTTCCCAAGGCTTTACCAGCTTGCTCCTGTTCTTGATTTTTGAATTTTCATTTTTATGTTGGCATTGTAGTGGTTCTAAGTACTAGAAAGTAGCACTGCTGAAATAATTCAGGGCTAGACAAGTGAAGGAAATTTGGTGCAAGTAGCACAGAGACAAGTGAAATCAATAAAGTGAGTGAAATCAGAAGCTGATTTAAATGCTGGAGAGCTTTCACTTATATTCACAGTCTTTAAATTAAAATATGAGTCCAAAAGTTCTTGAAACTTTTCAGAGTTTTTACCAAGTCTACTCCAATCCTATTAATTCAGATACAACTTTTTACTGAAAGAAGCTGTCAATACTTTTTTGTTTTTAAACAGAACTTCTACAAATTATGGCTTGTTTTTCTTCTCAAGCACTTGGTAAATGAGAGTTGATACCAGTCAAATGAATCGTTAAATATGCAAATATCTGAGTAGCTGGAAAGCCTTGGAAGTTGATAAGGAAGTTGTAGCTAATGGATTTCACTGGTATGTGACAAAAGGCTGATTACAGTGGGGGGAAGGGAGAGGGAGCAGCACAGTGCATTAGCTATTAACAGATCAACTCATTCATGTGGAAGATTTAAAGTGCATCATTATTTCTACCTGGTTATTTACCTCACTGTTTCCTTTCTTTTTTAATCATTGGGAAAACAAAATTCTCTGATCTGATCCAAACTCTTTACAATTAACTAGAACTTCTCAATGACTGCTGTGAAATATTTATTTAATATTTTTATTGCTTTTTTTCATATTCACCTTTTAGGGCTTTGTAATTTAAATTGGAAGAAGTAACAGAGAATAATAGGGACCCTCCTTGTTCCTGACTCTCACACAAAATATGTCGATTTTTCTAGGTGTTTTTCTACGTGTTATTGCTTTTGAGATTTTCATCTATATACAACTAGGGAGCCTTTCAAGTGCACAACCTGCTTCAACATGGGTGAAAGCTAACCACACATCTTTAACAGGATCATAGAACTAGGCTGCCAGGAGAATCCCACCCTGACTCACCCAACCCACCTCTTTTCCATGCGTTGCAATTCACCTCAGAACTGAGCATGATCCAACCTAAAAATAAGGATTTTTGCTCTCCCTCCACCCTTGCAGTACTAGCAACTTTTGTCTCTGAACAGAAAACTAATTTCCAGTAAGTACTGGTTAAAGATGTGTAATCCATTTGTCTTTGTTGCCAGTGTTATACATCTGCATAGCACTTCTCTGGAATGAATCACCCTGGCTATAACTTTCTTTGCCAGCCTTCATTCAGCTAGGCTAAAGCTGCCATGCATTTCTAATCTTTAAATTCATAAAATAAATCCCTTAATCTGAGGTGTTTTGTGCACCTGCTCCAGTTTTAATTCCTTCTTCAGCCCAGGTAATACAACTCCTGCACAGTTGTGCAATTTGCTTCACCAAGGGTTTATCCAGGTCTCATGCAGGGTGTCCAGTATTCTGTCTCGACTGATTTATTCTGGTACATCACAGTTTTCTTTTTCATGGATAAATAATATTCATGGTTCTTAACTACCCTGTATCGACTACTCTATGTCTTTCCAGCTAGTCAGCCCCTTGTTTGCAGCAGAATTCTTGGATGCTAGTCCTTAAGTCCCAGCTCTCCAAGGGTATTAATCTAATTCCCATTTAGGTGTTTGTAGGTTGTAAACTTGATTTTGTTTCTGTACATTAACCCTCCAGATCATTGTACCCCAGTCAAGTGGAAGAGTAGCTCTGGTGTATTTCAGATGAAGAATACCTTTGGTTATTTTTTACAGCTCTATAAAAGGCTTTAAAATCCACAGGTATGTTTGGATTGGCTTGTTATTTAATGTATCACAGGGGAACCCAAAGGAAATTAGGCATCTGTGATCACTTTAACAAGGGAAACCCAAAATACATTCTCATTGCTCAAGCCAGGAAATAAAAAAAAAAGTCAAGATTGTCAGCTTTTGTTTTTCCATCCTTCTGAAAGTGAAACTTTTTTTTTAACAAATTGATACTTTTTCATTTGCGCCAAATCAACTCCCACAGCCACACAAGCAAATAGAATATGCAAGAATTTGCAAAATATATCCATATATTAAGTTTAATTAAGTTTAAAGACTTAAAGTTTATTTTTAAACTTAATTTTTAAGAATAATAGTTAAAGATCTCTTTGTTAAAATACATGATTGCCAAAGTATTGGATGCGATCTCTGTTGTACCTTTGCCCCTTTCTGAGGGAAGAGACAATTTGCAGTTTTTGACAGGTGTAACTAGAAGCTTTATTTTTAAATTTAAACATGTTCTGTAGAAACTCCATTCTCAGTGATATGCCTCCCCTTCCTCTCCACCCAATCCAGGTGGATTATTTCAGTACCAGTCAGTGAGTCTTGGTCAGTGGCTGGGAGCTGGCATCTCTTACATGGCTTCTCTGCCTTCCCAAGATGTTGGAATGCTGTGCATGTGAATGCCTGCCTGTAAAGCAGTGGGGTGGGAAGGACACCCCAGTGACCTGTCAGCTCTGTTTAGATCTTATGTAGGAATGACCTCTTTTGACCTCCTACCTGAAATCTGGAGCTGGGCACTGTGGAACTCACAGGAGCAGCGCTCTTCCAAGTGCTCCCTGCTTCCCAGAGCCTCAGCATCAGTACTGCCCATGGCAGTTCCCATCACAGCATTTCCATTTCTGGGATACTGAGGGAGATGTGGTTATTTTTCTGCTGTACTGTAGCATGCTGCAACAACTGGGTCAGGATAAGGGCTCTGGAATGAGTCCAAAGCAAGGGAGGCCTTTGTTCAGCTGGTAACTCTTGTTCATTGCCCTTCATCACTAAACTGGATCCCATCCACATCTTTTCCAAAAGTGTATTGCATTCTGTGCCTTTCTTTTTGGTCCTGCCATCCACAATGGGATGTAATGGGATTAGGGCATGGGGTGTTCCACACAGGCCTCTGAGGCAGCTGGATCTGGGCTGGAGGAGAGGAGTCAGAAGTGGTGACAACATAGCATTGAATGCAAAATTTAAAGAGGTTGTCAGAGTAGCCAGGCCTTTCCACCAGAATGTGAAAAAGAAAAGCTTAAAAGTTAATATCTTATGTAAAAGAGCAGTCAGCAGTGCCCCTTCCCATCAATTCTGCCCTCTTTTCACCCCTCCTCGCTTCCTCCTCTGTGCTGAACAAATGGTGAGGCTAAAGCTGGTTGATGGTGTGTGTCAAGAGCTCAAAGGCACAACCTGGGGAAGCATTAATTGCAGGAGAGCACTGGGAGTGTAAAAGCTGCCCCACAAGGACAGCCTGCTCCAAAGTGGCCACAGTGTGTGCAGCATCTGTGTCACTGGGCTGTAATTTGGTGGGGCTGGGAGGATGTGTTTCTTCTGAGTCTGTGGCAGTGTAGATGTGGGAACACTCACTCTGATACTTGCCTGTTCAGCCAGAAAAGATGAGAATGGAGCATCTGGCTTGTGGAGACAGCCTAGGCTAGGAGATGTAATTGTCTTGTTTTTATGCAAGGAAGGTTGGGTTTTGATCTTTGTTTTTTTAACCATATCCAGTTAAATATAGCCTTTTAATTAAGGATAAGCCAGTGTTTCTACCACAAACTCATAAAGAAACCCGCTAAATTATTTGTTGGGTTTTTTTAAAACAGGCAGTCTCTTGAAAAGAAAGGGCCAGGACTAAATTAGCAAGAATGCTGCAGGTCAAGTTTGAAGTACTGCATGGTGACAGAATTGTTTGGGAAGATTTGCCTGGAATTATCTTTCTGCTTATCTGAGTTTACCCTGCTGAAATCACTTTGATTATTTAAATAAAAAGTGTCTTCTGCCAATCAAGAATTTTCAGGGTGTTTTCTTGAATAGTGAGTTCATTAAAGCAGGACTAGCTTTTTACTAAACCTTTAACTGAAATGCTGCTATCCAGAATGGTGTGTAACAATCTCTTCACAATATCAAACTTTAAAAATATTCCTAAATAAGCCAACACAACATGGTGGTATGAAATTTGTGATTCCTTTTTCATAAAGTGGCGCATTTTATCTTTCATATGTCATTCCAATCAGGTAGGGGTGGGGTTTTTTCAGCTATAAACCAGCAGTTTGATTGTATAATGGTTTTATGCCAGTTCTTACAGTACATGTTTGCCATTGAAGAAAGATTCATTTTTAGGCCTAGAGATTATGTTAACAGGAGGGCAGCCAATGATATTCAGCAATTTTAACATAATACTAATTTCTGTGCAATGAACATCATCTAGGTATTTTTTTTAAAAAAAAAACTTTCATGACACCACAGAACTTAGCTTGATCCAACGAAAACCTGAGCAAAACTCTATTTATTCATTCAGACGGAATATTTGCATTTTGTAAGTGTGTAGGAAGGTTTGAGTAACATTATATCAAGGTTTTTGTTTCCTCTGTTCCTCAGTTCTCACTATTCTTTCTCAAAACAAGAGTGGCAAACATATCAAAAGGATATGTTCAAAGGAACTCTGAAACCCAGGCAATGTCTGAGAGTCCATGGGACACTTAGAATTGTGAGCCTGATGAGTTCTCATGCAGCAAATATTGAGAAGGCGCTGGACAAAGTATGCTTCCATTCTATCTTTGGGTTCCTTAGTATTTTTGATTCCTCATGGTTAGCCACCATATGTCCAGAGTATGGGTTAAAATATCTTTATTTTCTGTGTGATTGAGGAGTTTGTGCCTTCTCTTCAGCCTATGTATTATCTTCTGTGTCTTTCTCAGGAAATCGATTTAAGGTTAAGGTAATACAAGAGTTGATAGACATAATCTAACAGACAGATTTTGATAAAAAACAAACCACTGAAATTATTGTCAAAATATACAGAAGGGAAACAAAGTTTGGAAGTCTGCTTGAAGACGTACATCAGTACCTTTAATTCAGTTTGTAATTATGTGAAAAACACAGCAAAACAAATACCAAAAGCCCCACATCCAAAGCAGAACATATCCTTATATATACACACAAAGTGCTTAAAAATGCTCAACAGTTTGAAGACACTACATTTGAAGTAATATTTTAAAAAGCTGGCAAGACTGTGCGTTTTTCAGCACTGTGTTATGCTGTTGAACAGTTTTTCATTCCTGACTTAGAAACTGATTATGCATCCACTGAGCATAAAACTTAAAAGTAGTGAGCAAAGTCCAATCAACATTTTTATAGAAAAGCACAGGAGTCACTGCCAAAGTGTCACAGTTCTGTGAAGCTGTGCCAGTGTCCTCTGTGGCCCAGGCAGATTTTAAAGTTTAAAAATCTTCACTTTCACTTGAAAAGGCTTCCTGGAATACACAGTAAGTAATGCTTTTAGCTCCTCAGCATGTAACAATAAGCCCAAATACAATTTGAAAAACTAAGAACCTTTTAAAATTTCAGAAGGTCCTTACAAGAATGAAAACAACAAGGAGATCATGAGTGGGATCTGTCTGTGCTCTCTGTAGGGAAACACTCCCTAAAAGTGCCCTGTGTCCCTTGGGAATGTGGCTGCACTGCTAGACTTTGGGTACTCTTGGGTGATCTGAATCTTCTACTTCTCCCTCTTGACTGTATGGGAAGTTTAGGCTCACTTAGTCCCTACCTGCAGACCAAAATTCTTAGCTATGGCATCATCCTCAGGTCCTGTGTGTCCACATTGTTGAAGTTGGAGGTGATGGTGACAAGATGTTGTAATTTGTTAAGCAGTCAGACTGAGTCTTAGCCAATGTTTGCCAGTTAAGGTAACACATAGGAAACAGCCAGATCCTATATGTTCCTCCTGAGACTCTCCACCCAGAGTGTATTCAGATAGGGACATATGAAATCTGATGCTATTTGCCTGCACCAAAAGCTCAGTTAGCCCACAGACATCCCCCACAGGCATGTTCGCCCATTTCCCAAGCAGTGCGTATACAAATGTTAAGGTACAAAAAAGCAGCCCAGTTGTACGTTTCTGCCTAAAGTAGAATACTTCACTGTATCAAATTTCTGATTTTTCTGTTCCTCAAATTTACGAAGAATCTTGTTCTATGCCAAAGCCATTTGTATGGCCATATGTTGGTTTTTCAAGGCAGGCTTATAGAAAGCTACTAGATTGCATGATCACCTCGTCTGTCATACAGGTAGCTTGGAATGAAAGGTAAGTGTGAAAAGTATAATCCAATCTGAGTATAATTTATGAGAGTGATGCATATAAGAAATGTTTTAGGAAATCAGCATCATTTAGATGGTGCTGGAAAGATTCTGTATTCTCTTGTCATTTTGAGGATCTTTAAAGTGAAGTACAAAATATAAAATAGAGTGGATCTGTGAAAGCCTAAATGTTGTGTCCTTTACCTCATTGTGAAGCAAGTGGTTGTCTATGGGAGCTCTGACAATGCTATTCGGTCTTTTTAGTGTATGTTTCTTAATGCATGTTCCATTGCTGTTAGAGGTGTTAAATTACGTTAAAGGAAACTTTACAATTACCTAGCCAAAACAAGTCCAGTCAGAATGTAAAAAATACTATTTTTATAATATATATTTTCCAAAACATTCTGAAGCAGGTTCCAAAAATCCCACTGCATCTGTGTGTTCCTGTTTTCTACCTGCATCTTTAAAAAAACCAAAGTTCTAGTATTTATCATTATAGTTACAGAGATCACCTATTTGAAGACTAAGCCTGACAGTTCAGTTGTCTTAACAAAGGAATAGTCTATCCTTCCAATAGTTCTCTTTTTTAACAGCACTGAAATAAAACATATGAATGTTGTCTTCACTATTTCGTTATTTTCATTTATTTATTGAAATAACTACGCTGACTTTTGTTGCTTAATATTTGTATAAATGGTAAAGTCGAGCTAACTGTTTAGTTAGGAAGATCCACTCCCTGGCTCTTTAGACTATCATCCTACAAATGCTTATATAATTTACTAGGCATATATGTGTAGCAGGTTTTCAATTAAATGAATATTGATGGAAATATTACCCTAGGTTATAAAATAATCAGAGACTGGTTTAGTTCTGTTTTGTGGAACACCAATTGCTTTATTGTGACTCAACTGTTAAACATGCATGCAGCTACTTCCAGTGCACATAGTTCCCAGTTTTTATGTGTAAAATAAAGTGCATATTAATGTGTGATATTTTTGTGTGAAATTATTAAGAAAAAGTGCAATGTTAATGATATATCTTTATTTTGTAGCTTGGATCATCCTCCTCTGTGCCTTTTACATCCATATTCTCGCAGCTGTTTATGACTGTTGTAGTCCCTCTTATTATTGGACAGGTATGTCTTTTAAATATACATTCTTATTTAAAAAAACAAGATAAAGAGAGCTATCTTAAAGACAGACTGGCAACCTGATAAGATGCCACATAGGAACAGCCTCAGGATAGTGAAGTCTAATATCAGGGAAAAGATGCTACAGTGCTCCCTGGAGCCACATTGATCTTTGTTGAGATTGAGCATCTGTCCCTCACTGCCACAAACATACGCTGCTGCAGAGTGAGGAGGGAGCTCGTGAACATAAAGTGGGAAAATGGCAGCCCAGGCTGTGAGAAATGCCAGCCCCATACAAATCAGCTTTGAGAACACTACACAGTCCTTTTGATGTACTACACATGCCCTTTGCCTGGGGGTGAAGGAAGTCCTTCCTCCCTGTAGCAGTGTCCACTAATAATTAAAGGAATAAAAAAAATCAACATTAATCAACATATAAAGGCTAAGTGGTCACAAGTTAAGAAATCATAAAATTAAGGCTGCTCGAGCCATTTTGCTTGAGCTTTGCAGTAAGGGGTTTAGTTGCACAACTGCAAACTATTTTTACATGACTTCTCTATCATATTACACTGGGTGGAAGATATTTGTGAAATGAACAGTTATTCAACGTTTAATTTTATACTCATTGCTCATATATTCACACAAAGCCTTACTTTTCATGGTATATGATAGAAAACTTCCACTGAATGTAAAAAATGCTGATTGCATATAAAGTTTTCTGTGATCTTTGTCTCTGTAGTGTCTCTTTGTTCACAAATGTTAATATTAGTTATTTTTTCTCCCGTGTCATGGTGGGAAACCACAATAGAAAGACAAAAAGTTGCCATAACTGTTGTCACTGTTCTTGGACACTAAAACAACTTAAGTCTAATTTTTACTTCCTTGTATTTGTTGTTCTCAGGCATTCAGAATGCACAGAGGGAATATCAGTGGGATTTGCAGCTCTTTCTAGCATCCAGTTGTACTCTGGATTCAGCTGGAACCTTCTGAATTTTGTCAGCCTAAAGCAGACTTTGAAATGGAAGGCATGGTTAGAATACAGGGTGTCAAAAGCCTCTGCTATAAAGGAGACCCTGGACAAGGTTAAGAATATCTATCATTGCCTGTGCTACATAGGACAGTCAATCAGTCTTGTATCAAACTATAATTGCACATTTCAAAATCAGCATGTACTGAAAATTGAAAAATTCCTAGTGAAGTTTCTTTTGATTAAAAACACACATTGAAGGCTAATAAAGGGATGAGCATGATAAGCATGACAGTAGTCATCAGCACCAGCCCCTGTGTAACCTCTCTGCAACCATACCATCTGGAAATTGGACATTAGCTTTGTGTTCCTGAAGGCTGTGGAACTGCTCTCATGCTTTGAATTAAATGCCAAAGAGTTTCCTTATTAATTAGGACAAGGGGTTGCTGAATAACCCACCTCTGTGTTGTGTTCTTACCTCATCAAAATTAAGTGTTCACCAAAAGGAAACAAGCAAAAGTATTTGAAACCTCTTCCAAAAGAGGTTGGAAAACCTCTGGAAAACACTGGAAGCCATTAGTTGAAAGTCTTAAGTGGAAATTGCTAGGAAACAAATTCATGACAGCAGACTTAGCAATGAAGTGTCCTATAGCCATGGAGTAACAGCATCTGTGCCACAAGGTAATAAGCCCAAAGATGATGGTAGACTGCTGGACAAAGTAATGGCAAAATTTCAAGAGGGCTTTTGTCTGTATATATAATGGAAGGTACTTTGGAAAGAAGTTACAAGGAATTGATGTGTGCACTAATCGGTGGAGTTGGGTGTTCTTTCAGCTCTTAGAAGTGTAGGCTGAGTATCATGAATTGAGCAGTAGGCATATGAAATTGTGTGATCACAAGATGGGAATCAGAATTGTGATGAGACTTAACTAAGATGGGGTTTAGGAGTTCTGACAAAGACTGGAAGTAAAAACAGAGAATCTTAAAGCTTATGTAACCCAATGTCAAATTAATAGTTTGGGTTTTTATAGATACATTTCAACAGGAAATAGGATGATTCTTCTTTTAAAGTGTTTGAAGCAGTTTCTGTAAGTGAAAGGTCAACAGAAGTTGCTCACATTCCTCTAAGCATAAAGACTTTGTTTCTGAAGTTAACTGCACTTGACTAATATCTGTTCAGAGGATGTGGAAGAGATGCTAATGAAAGCTATCAGAAATGCCAGTAGTTTACATTGATTGTCTTCATTAGGTAGAGCTGTACAAAGGTCAACCAACCTGCCCAGATATGAATAGAAGCCACCTTTCAGAAGGTGGATATCCAAAAGTAATGGGCAGGAGTCAGGGAAGACAATAAGCAAAAAAAAGACTGGTAACCAAGAGATCTAGTGATAGGTCTCCTTACCCTTTATCTGCTCCAGCTATATGGGAAGTTTTGCCCTTTGTTCATAGACCACCACTGACTCATGGCTGAACTGTTGCCTGATATGTGGCATAGGGACATGTTTATGAATCACAGGCCATTCTCACTCTGGGGTTCCAGATGTGTTAGGAGATAATGGGCCACAATTCCTGAATGACACCTTCAGCAATTAATTTCAATTTATGATTTCATGCCCACAACATCAGTTCCTTACCACGTGCAGACATACTGTTCAGCAGAAAAGTCAGTGGAAGAATGCCTAGTAAGGTTACCTGGTAGCACACAACTTGATGGGGGAAAAGAAAACCCCAAGCTTGAAACCTGCCTGCTTGGAGGATTGCCTCTCCTCAGCCTTCCTAACTCATCTGTGGTCAACGGAGGCTTTATGCTCGAACCACATCAGTGTAAAACAGAGGAGGCTGCTTAAAGGAAGCATTCTCCAAGGGCTTTATTTTCCTTTAAAAAAATCTTGCCTCTGGGAAAACCTGTGTTGCCTAAATGCTCATTTTCTGAGCAGGCTGCAGAGTAGCCCCTGGGATATAAGCCAAGTAGATAAGAAGGTGCTTTTAGATTTGTTTTGTTTGGGGTTTTTTGTTTGCTTTATGGCAAAATGTATCAAGAGTTCTGGTTGCTTGGCTGGCATGTCAGAATTTTTGATGATGGCTGGGAGAAAGGAGTCACAGTAGTGTAATTGATGCTTATTTTCTACTGTTTTTTGAACAATTTTTTTAGCTTTTAAGACTACTATTGACAGGAGTCAAACATGCTCTTCTAGCTGCTGACAGTGAAATGTGTAAAGGGCTGCAGGTACAGGCTTTGCTCAGGTGGTGGCCCATTCTTTAGGGGAAGAAAGAACTGTTAAAGGAGGAAGAAAATATTTTATCAGAAAGGCACCAAGTCTCACAGATAGCAGTGATTGATAGATTGTCTCCAATAAGGAGAATCTCTCTGTTCTTTGTCAGAGATGTGCAGGTTGTCTGAACCTAAAAAATGTTGTAGCCTGTGTCCTCAGTGTCTACATATGTGTTCTGCTAATTGACAGGCTGATGTTACTCAAATCAGTATTGATAGTATAATATTGCATTTGTATTTGTAGAGTAATGAATAAGACCCCTCTGACATAAGATCTTGAAAAGGGACATAATCTATAGTATTTTATAAAGATCTAATTTCCTGTAAGCCTTGAAGATCTGTAGTGGGTAAGAGCTTGTTATTTGTGCATCACTCTTGTATACCTCTAAGGGGAATTTGAGAATACTTTTTATACGATAAACATGGTAATAGATATTTCATGGAAAAGATTTTTGAATCTGCTCTGGCAGCTTGAAGTTCTGATTTTTTTTAATCTGGGTAGCAGAGTTCTGGGTAAGATTGCAGCTCTTGAGCTGTTGTGATTTTGCTATAATCATTGTTTCCCTGTCCATAGATATTGGCAATACTTTTAGCCATCACTATGTAAGGTTTTGAGAAATATCTGAACAGTTTCTTCATGACCAGTTGTGAGATTTAGCTGGAGACTGTTGTTTTTTTGCTTATTTTTTTCTTCTGAAGTGACAGATAACAGGAACAGTGAATCCCACTGCAATGTTTCCTTTTCCCTTTTTGCAGATTTTCTCCATTCCCTACACCTAAGTGCTTATGACAGACTTTTATTTTATGTTTTATATTAAAGAGCGATTTATGATTAAATGTTAATGAAATAGAATTTTCACTGTGCTTTCATTATATTCTACTAGTTTGAACATTTTTCAAAGCAGCACACCAAAACCCACTGTTTTCTATGAATAAATAATAAAAAGCTTGTCTGTACATTATCATTCATGCATTCTCAAGTTGCCCCATTGGTAATTTGTCTGCCAGCGTAAAGTGGGCACTTCACATTAAACAGACCTTAACTAAAGCTAAAATTAATGTGATGATTCTGTGTAGTTCTTCTTCCCAAATCTATAAAATAACCAGTTGTACAGAAATCATTACTGAATCTAGTCACAGACACACACAAAAATCTTGATGTCCTACAAGTAAAGGATTTTAAGTGCCTTCTGCATCGTTGCCCAAAATGTTCCAGAGGAGCCCTATCAGCCTTTGGGAGCTGTGCTTATAAACACGAGTCTAAAAGGGTGCTATGTTGCAATACAAGTTGTAAGTGAAATTGAAACTAAAAAAAAACTTAGCAAGGTATTTATTTTTAAGGAATGAGAAATGGAAAGGGGAAGGTGGCAGTTGATAGGGAATAGAAGGAACTATTTAACTAAGGCAGGGGAAACAAAAATTAACTGACCTTTTGTCAAAAAAGAAGGGAGTAACAGTGTCAAATCTTTCTGTTCTTGTAAATGAAATCCACAAAGAAGTAGCCCTGATTCTCTTCGAAGTTCAGGGGAGCTGCAGGGAGGAGAGGTACCCTGGGAGATGAGCTCTCCTAGGAGCTTGTTGCACAAGACCAAAAGAACAGATAAAAAGCCTTCAGAGCACAATTCACTCCCTACTAACACCTGACTCAAACAGGGAACAGAGCCTCGTTTCCACAGAATGTAAATATGAAGGAAAGGTACTGCTGCTGCAGGCACCCTTCACATTTTTACCATGTTGCACTTGTTTATAAGGTTTTAAAACAACAGTTGCAAATTACCCCAAACTGTAAAAGTTAATTTTGAAAATGGCCTTGTGGTTTTTATAAACCTTGCTTTAAAGGTGTATATGTGTTGGGATCTATCTCTTGGGAGTAAACTGGCTGACATTATGGAGTAAGATAGCTTTTAGGGGAGTTTGATAAGCTGAGGGAAAAAAAATGTTGCTTGTAGAGAAAGATTTTTTTTTTTCCCTTTCTGACTGCAAAAATGGCTTTTTTCCACCCCATCTTCAGAAAATAAAAGTTCAGAAATGAAACATTAGATTGCACACTCTAGCATAAGAATAGATATGGCATTTGTTGATGTCCTAGGAAAGCAGATGCACCATCACAAAATCTAAAACTTTACAGCAATATTCAGGAAAAGGTGGGAATTTATGCCTTCGCACGGTAAAATCCCTCTAAAATTATCAGAACAGGGTCCGGCTGAAGTGGTGCAAGTTTTACTTTGTAAAAGTGTCTATGCATTTGAACTGGCATGCAGACCTTGTATATATGGAGGTTGGTTATAGAAATCTGCTGTGAAGGATGTCCATCTTAGCATCTTATTTCATTTCTACAACCGGATTAATCTCTCTTCCATTCCAGGATCTGATTCTTTATACTGGAAAAACCAGTATAACATATATATATATATATAATATAAATATATATATATAATATAAATATAAGATAACAGCTGCTGTTACCTTAGTTGATCTTCTTCCTAATTTTCTCACCTTTCATGTCTTACAGGCTTTACTGACATAGTTCCCAATATTGCATGCAATTGTCTTTCTTGATTTGCTATCACCTTTGTATAAGAAGAGATATGGAAAAATTACTGGACCGTTGAAAATATCTAGCCTGACTCAAAGATTTTCAAAAGAAGATTTTGCAATTTCAAGTTCATTGCAGAAGTCTGCTGCTATAGGTAGTAGTAAAATTAATTAACACTGAGTTAGGAATCTTACCTTAGAAGACAAATTAAGTAAGGTAACTGCTACATTTAGGTGTGGTGATAATCCAGCAGTTTCAGCTTGTTGACAAGTCTTTCAACACAAGGCAAAGGTGACTTGTGTTTCTTTGTGGAGATGGTAAAGCCCCAGGTATTTAGAAGGACATACCAACACACAATAAACAAAAGGAGCAGAAGTGCAGTAAAACCTCTATAAATTCTGTTAGAGGGGAAGTCAATCCAAAAGAATTGGTAGAATCAGGAAAAATCTATTTTACACAATGATATAAATACCAAGAGAAACTCTTGTGTATAATAGTAACAGAAAATGTGACTTCCTATCCATTTCCTTGGATTGTTTTGGGTTTGTGTTGTTTGGGGCTTTTTTTCATTTCTTGGGTTTAATAAACAAATAAGTTACAGATCTAGATAATTTTTAGGACATTACTGCAAAACTAATGTCAGAAATTATTCCATTCCATATAAGGTGGGGGGGGAGCTCCTTGCCCTATTTAGTTCAATTAATAATGAACATTAATGAACTACATTGTTCATTGCATTTTTTATCTTGTGTGTCCAGCACTTGAGCAGACAGGTGGAAATGATGTAGCTGTATTTTACTGACAGATTTCTCTGGGCATACAGTGTGACTGCTTTGAAGGTACAATTAGAGAAGTGAATTGTTTTTCTGTAACACACCTTCTGCTATTTTCATGTGTGATCTAATAACAAATGAGCATTATTTACTTGCTTTCCTGGAATGGCAGATTGTGTTTCTTTGCCCAAGGATGTTAAGTGAAATAAGCATTGGAGCAGTGAGCCCGTTTGCTTAGGGAGGTTGGTGTTTAGACAAGGAGGTTATGGCAGGATACAGAGCAGCCTGTAGGAAAAATACTGTGACCATAACTATTCTGGTAGGAGAACTAAATTGAAATGGGGACACTACTGTTAATTCAAGTGTAATTACATTCTTTGTTGTTAAAAATTAAATCCTGGGCAAGAGGAAAGTTTGAGCCTGAAACTGTGTTTTGAAGCAAATTTGAGCTGATGCCTTTCCAAAACCTTTGGAGATTGCCAGAATGTAGTCTTCAGGAGGTGGTTGCCTGCTGGACAAATTTGTGTTCTTTTATGGTCTGACTTTTCTGTGAGTTTATCAGCATCTCTCATCATGCGGGTTATTTATAAAATATTACCTGCTAGGAGGTTTTGCTTCTCTCCCACTGTTTTCTCCACTAAACTGCAGTTTGAGGGGAGGATTCACCTTCATGGTCTTTCATGTGCAACCTCTGGGTCAGCCTTTCCCTGCTCTTTGGGGCTGGCATTTGAATCTGCACAAAAATCTTTACAGGGCATCACTACCAGCATCACTGCTGCTCTCAGCCTTGGCCAGGGAAGGATCTTGGGGCTGGCTGGCACTGGCTCCATCAGTCCTAAGGGAAGCTTCTGGCAGCTTTCCCAGAAGCCACCCCTCTTGCCACTACCAAACCTCGTCACAGCCCCCCTTTTTGCTCTTTTCCATCAGTGTGATGCACCTATTTTGGATACCAGTAGTTCATATTAACATTCAAAGAAGACTGTGTCAGCTTTCGCTGCATTTCAGACAAATGAAGCTTTAATATCTCAGCCCAGGCTCTGAATGTGAGTTGCCTTTATTTTATTTGTAGAGTTTATCGTTATTTCACTACAAATATTCACAGTTTTGGTTTTTGTAGTTCTGTGTTTACCCTGAAAATTTATAGAATTGGGTTAAGAATTAAAAAGCTTTCAAAGCATCCTTGTCCTGAAGCAACTCTGCCAGGCATGAATAACAAATGGATTGTTTTTCAGTCAAAGTGAATCAGCTGACATGAACTTCTCTAGGGTTATATTTCTCCCCTCGAGTTATACAAGAATTTAGGGTACCTCAAATCAGTGATTATAGGCTGAATTGACCTCTGAAATTACAGATCATGTTGAACCTTGTGAGAAGATCAAAATGTAAGGGATTCTGTGCTAGAAAAGATGTATTTTGTCTGTGTTTTTTGCGTGTTCAGCATGACACTGGCTTGATTAGATGATTTTCTAAAGTCACAAATCAGTTCTTCAGGGTTTGACTATATACTTTTTTTTAAAATACAGTGTGCACTAAGAAGCTGTATTGGTATTTATGGCTGTTGATTCACAAAAATTCCAGGCTAGGTAGAGATGGATATTTAATGAAGGTATCACTCAATTGAATATTCTGAGGAAATACTTGCAGTTTCATTTTTTAATTTTTTTTTTAATTTCCCTTCTATGTCAGTCAAGGATAAATATGTGTATAATGTTATAATTGTCATGTCTGTTACAATTAGAGCCTGAACAAGCACAGGGTTATAGTATTTGTATTAAATACTTCTACTAGAAATTGTACCGTGGCATAATGAACCATCACTTTTCTTTTTCAACATATCGTTACTTTCAGTATAAATCTTCTGGAAGGACCATAAATTAATAGGTGGCCTTAAGTAGTTTTTCTTCTTCTCCAATGTGACAATTTAAGGGATAATAGGATTTTTTTTTTTTTAAACTTTCTTATAAAACTCCATTCACTTTAGAAGTGAAAGACTTTGCCTTTTTCTTCTGATAATTAAGAGTCCCAAATTTGCTCAGACTTAGACTAATCTGAACTTTCTATTAGATGTCTTTCATATTGCTCTCTATATCTCTTCACTTCCTTGTGTCTTTTTCATCAATGCAGGGTCTTATTCTTACCCAGTAGCTTAAGGGGCTCCAGTGGAGGCTCTTTCAGAAATCTGGCCTTGTATTTTCTGTTATTTTCTCTCTTTAGCATCTGGCAAGTGTTACATTTTAAAGTTCAGTGTTTTTACCAGGATGTTGAGCATTCCCTTAGGTATTTTCCTGCAAATTTGTTATTTTTCATCAGCAGAAAGCCCGTGAGTGCTGATCTTCAGCCTGCTTTGCTTGGCATGAAGCCCATGTGCCAAAGTTTTAGTGTGTGCCCTGATGGAGTCCCATTGCTGTGGTGACTGGGATAGCTGCTCCTAGGACTTCCCTTCTGAGAGGCTTGCAAACAAGCCAGGAAAGCAGTGAAGAAAACTGAGAGCAACTTGATCCCGTGGCTTTGGCATTTGATGTGTGGAAGGGTCCTAGAGCATCATTGATAATGATGCCCTGATATTAATCCTGAATACCTCCAAGATTTTCTGTGTTATTAAACCAATGGTGGTGATGCTTGCTAATGGCACTGCTAAGGTCATGAGACCCTTTGGAACCCTTTGGCAGAAGCGCTTCAGGATCCCAGGCTGTGATTTCCAAAAGAGCGTGGTAACAGAGAACATCAGGAGGCCTCAGGAGAAATTAGGCAAGATAATGTGATTGCTGAAAAATTAACACGAGTTGCAGCTGTATGATAAAAGCTTTAAAAAGTTTTTTCAAGCCATATAAAGTAAACAGAAAAACTAAAAGCAACTCCCCAGGCAGGACTAAAATAGATGCATTGTATCTGCTGAGGCTTAGTGCTGTGGTATTTCAGCATAATTTGAAAGTTGAGGTTGCTTTAAAATTTATTGTCATTTCTAAAAAATTCTTGAAAAACTGCATCATATTCTATTTCCTAAAAGTGCAAAAGTTCTGCTAAGTACAGTAGGTCTTCTTGTTTTCATGTGTTAATTCTGGTATTCTAAAAGCCTGCAAATGGCATTTGTCTTTGGATTTACAAAAACTCCAGATATTCAGAGTTTGAATTATTTAAACTCCCACAACACATGCACTTTTGCTTTTCAAGCTTGAGTTATAATTTAATTAAAAACTTCTGGTGCATCGCTAGCTATTTAAATATTAAAATGTTCCATGGATCACTTTCGATTATCTACCATCATGAAATTCCTGAAGATGTCAGATTTTTAAGATTCCCAAAGTTGCACTTGGAATTGTCTGTTGATGCAAAGGGGACTGTGATAATTACATACATCCATTAGTATCAGCAGAGGAGATAAACTTTGGGGAGGCTTAATGGGCATGTCTCAGTGACAGCTAGCAAAGAACATTTGGCATGATTAAGGATGGATTTGAATGTACTTGAAAATATACTCTCATTATGGACGCCCAGTGGAAGTTGCACTACAAATGTTAAATTCCCCAGAAGAAGAGTTGTGTGGCAGGGAAGCTTTGAAATCCACTGTGGCCATCATCCAAATTACTCTCTTCTCTTTGTGTCTTTCCGCTGTCAGATTCACTTTGTGATGCCCAACTTGGCTCCCTGCATCTTTGAAAAGAGGCAACCTGTTGGTTTCTGTGTTTCAGATTGTCCGAAGATACATCAAGGACTGGCTTGAAAGGAAGAAGCCTCCATTTGGTGCAATCAGCAGCTGTGTGCTCCTGATGATCATCTACACAACGTTCTGCGATACTTTTGCCAATCCAAATATTGACCTGGATAAATTTAGCTTGATTATAATCGTGTTCATAAGTAAGTTGAGCCCTAAAGTGGCTCTTTTTTGTGTTTCAGGTCTGTAATGAGCTTCATGTAGTGGAGGAGCTGGGGGGTACTGGCATGGGGTTAGAGCTCCTAAAGCATCTAGTAAACCAGATTCCCAAATTTCTTAGGAGCTGGATGCATTTAGGGAGTTGAGTAAGCATTAAGAGAGGCATGAACCCTGCTATTGAGGTGCCTGAAGCTGCTCTGTGGTCAGTCCTCCTTTTCTAAAAGGGCATAGTATTACTTCACAATCATTTATTGGCATTCTGGTTTTGGCTTCTTTGTTATTAAACAGCCATAAAATACACAGATGTCACATTCCAAATGGCAAGGAAAGATTTGGGGTTGAGCTGTTACTCAGAAGTACTCTTATAATTTTTAAGCTGTTCTTCCTTAGCATATTATAAACCTAGAAACTAGTTGGGAGTTGGAATGTGTTGATCTGTTTCTGTGGATGAGCACATTTCTTAGAGTTTCTTTTAGAAGCACTCAAGTCATTCAGCCTTAAATAACATCCACGTGAGAATAGGCTGCTGGTATCCTTGCCATCAGCTGGAAACATGCTTGCAGATCCTTCCCTCCCTCCCAGGGAAAGGCAGTGCTGTACTGGCAGCCTCCTCTCCCAGCAGGGAATTCCCATCTTGCTGTCCACAGACAGGAGTTTCAATTTGCACGGAGGAGAGGTAACTACAGTATACTTCAGTATAAATCACATCTCATTCTCTAAAACTGTTGAATTTCAGGATATCAGTCCATCGCCTACTTTGAGGTGTTTGTCTGCATATGCTTCTGTCTGATAAAATAATGTATCTTCTACAAATCTGACCTCTACTAAAACCAGTAGGAAACTTGCCCCTGCCCTTTGTGCATCAGATCTTAATTCTGTCCTACTTGTGGCGGTTTTTTTTGGATTATGAAACACTATGTCTGTGTAAAATAATACATGGAATTATAAATGGTACTATATAAATGCTTTATTCTGAAAGCAAAAAAGTAGGAAGCAATGCTATGGGGCTTTTTTCGAAATGGCATAACTACTTCTTTGCACTGGCATCAAAGAAGGACCTTGCACTTGAATCAAAGCAGAGTTGTCAGCAAAAAAGAATGGTACAGAGATTTTCAACTTGGACTTAACATGCAGAGAAACTAAGAATGAAGTAATTTTATGTTACTCTGCTGACCACTACATTGAAAAAAAAATTCTTTTTTTTTTAAAAAAGACATGATCTTACTAGAACAGTTGATCTACAGTGTTTGCTTCTGTTGCCTTGCTTGGCTTTTATTTCTCTTCAAGACAACTCTGTGTCATGTGAAGTGAAATGAAATGTACCATTCTGTGGAATAAACTGAAAATCATATCTACTTGTTCATCTCCAGTGTGCATAACTGGAATTTCTTAGTAAAAACATTGACATAAGAATTGGGACTGCTTGGAACATATTAGACAATTGGTTGGGGTGGGGTTCTGGAATATTTATGAAACCAAGAACCAAGGAAGTTTTGGAGATGTATTCTAGAAAAAGTTTCTGTATCACCATTGGATGTATCAGCTGGGTGTGTGTATTGTGTTACACCAGGAAGTGAAATTAGCACGAGGAGTTTGAGGTGAAACTGAGTTTGTTATTCTGCTGATTAATGTTTTTATGTAATTTTTATGCTAATATTCTAGCCATGGCAAAATATTCACAAGGAATAATTGGTAGCAACACATGTTTATTGCTTTACAGAATTATGTGCAATAAGGGATTGTTTTTTTCTGTGCATATTAAATTAATGTACTTAGTTGGAGATTATTGTAATTCAGGAACAATGGATTGCTCCCTTAGTTCATGAAGGAGGAATTAAGTGCATGCTGAGGTGACATTAATACGTTCTAGGAAGTGTATGTAGGAGAATAGAAAATGTCACTGCCATGTTTCCCAGTTGTAAACTGGGGTCAAAATCAAATGCATTGTCTTGACTTGCACTGCCCTATGGGGCATGTCAGCCTTATTGCATTCACAAGTTTTACAACGAATAGGGAGAGATTCTGCTGCAAGTAAAAGCCTTTCTCCCAAAACCCACAAACTCAGAAAAGGCCTTTGCAGGTCTCAGGGTCTCTCCCCTAGCCTTGTAGGGAGTCCCCATGCTCTGGGGTGATGCTCGGTCTCTGCAGCTACTCATGGAAGCCACCGGCTTCTCCTCGTTTCTCTGCAGTCCAAGGGTGGGCTCTGTGCCCCCCAGAGCCCCTATGGGTGTCAGCAGAACTGGCAGAGAGAAGAGCTCCCCTTGGGATGCTCACGACTACCTGCACTTACAGAGCTGACTGAGCTTGAAGGAAGTGTTTGACACACACTGCCCATCCCAGGAATTAGTCTTTGTCTCAGAGAGAATTCAAACATCTATGATGATCTCCTCTGCCTCTCCCCATGAGTGATCATGATGAATATTGAAAGGGCTGAAAATATTTATTTGGATCATCCTTACACACTGTGCTTTCTTCTGTAAAATAGCAAGTCTAAATGCCCAGCAACCAGAGCACGTCTGACAGATTTTATGTTGTCAACCCAATAAGCAAAACTTGTGCAAAGAGATGTGCAGCATATGCACTATTTCCTGCCATTCATCATGTCGAGAAATACTTGGTTTAGAGGAGTTACTCCAGGAAGAACTCGTGCAGCCATAACATTAATTCTAGCTTCCCTGGATATAATGATCTGTATTGTTCTTCCAGGCAGTCTTTAAAGGTTGTCTGTCAGTGCATTTCTCTGGATAGACTCGGTCCAGCCTCATTTCTGATCTGTAGCATGAGAACAAAAGGCATGGACACAGTAATTACAATTGTGGTCTAATTTTAGCTTGTTTCTCTTTCAGTATTTTCTGTTCAGATGAGCTTCATGTTTTTGACTTTCCTCTTCTCCACAAGGTAATTGAATGTGCTGAATCACAACCGTTGAATATTTCTTGAATATTTCTTTTGTGCAATATCTTTGGTTTGGATGACAAAGTTTATGCAAATGTACAAAGGCAGGTTTCTGAATAGGGGTGACCTCATTTTAGTATTTCATATTGTCCTTACTGCATTTTCTCTGTTAGAGTTTCATAGGCTAAGAGAGCAGGACCTGAATTCTATCCTTTCTTGTGTGTTAATTACAGAGTTGTTAAATCTCAATCAATCACTGCTATACCTCATCCACTGAAAAAAAATGGATTTGCACAGATGTCACTGAAGGTATAATTTGCCCTCCAGACATGCTGATGACATATGAGAGAGAGAACTCAGTTTGACTTTTTACATCTCAAGATGCATTTGCTGGGCTGGCAATTCACTCTTCTCTGTATACGTCAAATTTGCTACATTTATATGGTGATTCTTAAAAGATAGTTGTCCTGAACCAATGTTTATTAGAACTTTTTTCTTTTCTTTTTTTAAAATATCAACCAGGAAGGACAGTTGTGCATTCACTTCTCAGAAAACTAGTACTGTGAGAATTGTGTTAGCCAGTGACTCAGGGCATCACTGGTGCTGGTTGGAGTAGCCACAGTTGTCCTCTCACTTAGGCTTACTGGAGTATTTGTTTTAGCAGCACTCTGCTGGAAGGGGAGTGCAACAATACAGCAGACTCCAGGCATATGCTTTATATAAATTATATAATATCCATAAGGAAGAATCACAAAGAAGAGTACAGAGTCTTTGAGCTACTTAGACTTTTTTTTTTTAGTGCCACAAGAAAATTTCCCTGTGACAAGATCATATCCTGGCCTTAAAAGGTATTTTAAAATAACTTCCGAACTGCTAGCCCTAACCTGGGGGAAGATATGCCCCAGCTGTGAAATCTAAAATGCCTTTAAGCAGTAACCCAACTCAGTATGGTGAATATTTAGAATCTCATAGAATTACTCCTAATTTGGACCAAAGGGTGATCCATTGGCCAGTCATATCTCTCTCTCTATATATATGTCATTTTCTCACCCCTCCTGGCCTTAGTCCCAGTGTTTAAACCCTTAGATGTAGATTTTTCTCTGAAGTGGAAGCTAACTCCTTAGAATATACTCAATATATTGTCCAAATAAACGTTTTGTTACTGTTCCATACTGGAAAAAGAAATCATAGGCAAGTGGCCCCTGCTGTAATATTTTTGCATGTTTAACAAAATAAACTTGGCTGGAATAAAGTTGTGTCCTACACATCCTGTCTTCAAAATTCTTCTACTTCACATGGGAGTGTGTTCATTAGAGAGCTTGCCACAACAAAGAAACAATTCTAAAAAAAAAAAAAATCAAATACTACTGTTCATTTATGGGTGGAATTATTTCTATCACTAGACTGATCAAAGTGATGTGAACGTGTATATGGATCCTCAAAGTAATAAATTTGATAGATGCTGTTTTAAGGTTTTTGCTATCAGAGGTTATTAAAACTCTTCTGTTTTGTAGGAATAGCTCTACTTTCACACCAGCAGACACAGTGGCTATCGTTTTCTGTTCCACACACAAATCCCTCACCCTGGGTAAGTCAGGAGATAAGCTTGTGAGCCAAACAAAAGTAACATTCATGCCTTGCTGCATTGAAAAAAAAAATTGATATAGTTGCTCATTTTTTGCTTAAATGGTTTTGGGTTTAATGGGACAAGTACTGCTAGTGGTATGATACTAATAGTAATTCTTGCACAGATGAAATTAATGCTTCCTTACAGAGCAGATAACACAATCTTCTCAGCTGAGATTTTAGTGATTGTAGAATAAGACCACCTGATTTGTGGAAAGCTGTATCTGTCTTTCTTAGGTTCTGTTACCTAATCCAATGCTGCTAAAATTTCTGGTTTGTTTCTGAAGAGATTGCAAGGTGTATCTGCCCAGTTTGACAGTAAGATCTTATATCTAAAAGCTGGGATGTACAAGTGAAAATCAAAGGATGTAGTTCAGAAATCCCAAACAGACAATACTCTCTTCCTTAACATGAGCCAAATGTATGTGTTGAAGTCTGCAGATACTTTGGATAGCTTTATTTCTTGAAATTAGTTTATCATAACATCATAGAGATTTTTTTCAGTTATGACCTCATAGTGATAACAGAATGTTCTGATGGATATTCACAAAATACTGTTAAATCAGAAATGCTTACAGCCACTTACAACAGGTTCATCCATTCTGTTCAGTCAGGGACACAACTGGGCTGTTTTCAGATTATAAAAGCAGATGTTTGGTAAAGCATATATGACTGACTCTTTTCAAGAGTGTATCTGTGAAAGAGGAACACAGCTAGTGTCAATAACAAAGGTAAGAACTCAGCCTGAAACAGGGAAAGAACAATTTGGGACTTAGGTGTTTTCCAAGTCAGTTTGATAGAGCGAAACTCACCTCAGGGTACTTTGCTTCAGCCAACACAGCCAGGCCTATGCTGCAAAACTGTTAGCAAGTGCCTTTGAAAGTCAGTGCAAAGTGGAGGAGTTCCTGGAAGACAAGGAAAAGTCAAACAAAATGTCTTTTTTTACAGTGGAAATGAGGAGGGGATGAGGAATTATAGATCCATGAGTTTTAACTTCATTTTGTAGGAAACTACTGAACCAAGTAATTAAATAAATTATTTTAACAGTGTAGGAAGAACAAGGAAATGAGTAACAGCCCCATAGTTATGCCTATAACTAACATACTAAACTAACCTACCTTCCTTTCACACAGGGTTCTGTGGGTTGCAGAGAAGTAGCAAAAGTTGGGTGGCTTGAGAGTGATATGGCTTTTGATATTTGCACAATGTTTTGGGCTCCACAATTCAAAAATTATGTGGACTAACTGGAAAGAGATCAGAGGAGAGTGCCATGAATGATCATAGACCTCAAAAACGTGACCTCAGAGGTAGATTGAGGCAGTTGGGATTGTTGAGAGAAGATAACTGAAATACTGCAGTGATTTTTCAAATGCATAAAAGGTTGATGCAAAGAAGGAAAGTAATTCTGTCACAGTGGACTTTGTAAAGGGAAGGAATTTTTACAGTGATGATGATTTAAGCTAACAATCAGGGAAACCTGTCTAGTGTAAAACAGTTCAGCTTTGGAATGTGTTGCCTATTGATGTCTTCAACCTCCTATCATTGTAGACAAGCCTCAGATGGGAATTAAATAGCTGGAGTTGATCCTGCCTTGGAGCAGAACATAGATTAAATGACATTGGTCTTTTCCAGCCAAATGTTCTATGAAACTGAGCTTGGACTAATAAATGAGCTTGTATTCAGGACAGTTAACACTTGTATTTGTAAGAAGCAATTGCACACACAAGTCATAACACACTGCTTGCTTGCTGTTTGGAGGTGTGTAAGAACTTAGGGCACAACTGTGATACCACAGAAGAAAAGCTGGAGAAGCTGGTTGTGTTTAACAGCACAAACATGCACGTTTCCCCTTCTCTTTCCAGTGAGAATAGTTTTATATATGCTCTGTTGAATATTTCTGCCAGCTTGCCATGACACTAAGAAAATAAGTACAAAGCCTTTTAAAATATTTAAACCCTAAAGGGGCTTGCCATCACCCCCAAAAAAATGAGGACTGTTCATTTCTTTTACTCACACTACCAAGCATCCTTATGCAGTCTGTCTTGACCTGACTCTGTGCACACAGCTGAGTCTGTTCACTTTTCTTCTGATACTACACTCTCAATTTTTTATGTTATTTTCTTTTTTAGAAGAACTTAGTTTGAGATTCCTAGCTCCCTTGACCTTTTGGCTCACATTTTCCCAATTCCAAGTTACTGCTTGTATTAGCATAGCCTCATGAGCCAGCTTTTGTATTCTGCAGATTTCTTTGCCTGAGTACACTGGCAAAAATACTTCAGTCACCTTGACTTCCGGGACTCTTGCAGCTTCTCCCCAGCCATAAATACCTTTTTTCCCTAGCCCAGATATCCCATGTCTAAGTGTGCAGGTTGAAGTGAAGCAGGTAGATAGTGGAGCATGATACTGTGGGTCTTCTCAGCTATGGACTGTTCTGTCTCTCAGCTTTGGGGAAGACTGCTTTCCAGTCATCCGTGGAGAGAGATGGGGAAATGCTCCTTCTGGCAGTCCCCTGGGAGCCTGTCTTGGTAAGCCTGAAGTACCTGCTGCTCTTGTGTGCACCCCTGCTCCATGGATGTCTAGGTGTGCCTGCTGTGTATCAGATTCCAGCTGGCTGAGTTTGGGACCATTGATACTTTATTCTGTTTGGTGTTAGTGCCAGTTCCAGACAATGTGGAATGTGTATAAAAGCAAATCTGTATGAAAATAAGGAGTATTGGGTTTTACAAAGCCAGGGTGTGATGAGGCACGCCCCTGAGCTGATGATGTAAACATCTCTGTTAACCAGAGCAGGCAGCATATTTTCCTTCACTGAAGGTGGGAGCAGAGTAGATCAAATTCATTTTTAAGGATTATCTGTTTCTGAATGACATTTAAATCTTTCCCCTTGTCCACCCTGGTCTTATCAGAAACAAGACAAACATGGGCATTTTGGCCCTTACTCTTTTGCTGTTCTGGCACATTTCTGCTTGTCCATGGGTGTTTATTATAAACCATGCAACGAGAGATCGTCTGCTTGCTTATGGTGGAGAGAGCTTTCCTTCTCCCTCTGTCACTGCAATGCCTGAAAGCACAAACACGGCTCATGCTCTCATTTCACATCCGTTGTGGAGCTCTGCTTTGTTTGTCTTCAAGATTCCAGTGGTAGTGTACAAATGACCCCCCAACACTTGTTCTTTCACTTTGAAACTGATTTCTCTCAGCTTGGCAGGTGAAATACCAAATAGGTATGTCTGGCCAATTCCCTGGGGAGCTGAGAATGGCGCCAGCTAAAGTGGGAGAAGAGCTGACAGCTTTAAAGCTTTAGAAGTGGTAATAGGAGAGGCATGAGAAGACTTTTGTATGTCACTTTCTCCCACACCATATTATGAAACCAACTAATTCCCATGCAGTGCATGCTCATGAGGCCAACTGCCACTTCCACTGTTGCATCCATGAATAAGTGCTTGCTCTGCACGGAGATGAGTGCTGTTCCCATATGCTGGGTTTTATTTTGTAGTCAGAACAGTTGACACACTTTTTGTCTCAAAGATCAGAGTGCAGGCAATGTTTGTGTAAGGACAAATTACACAGGGTAGGTGCCTTTGTGTTCCTTGGTTGGGAGCACAAGCCAGTTCCTCTGCGAAGAGATGGGTGCTGCAGCAGAGTTTTGAATACAGGGCATCACACATGCAGAAAAACCAATGTTTATTTGCATTTCACCTAATGAGTGAAGCAGGATATAAACTTGCAAGAAAGCCAAGATATAGTATCCACAGTGGCCTCTGGCATTTTCACCCCCACATTGTTCCCTTTCTCTCCTTTTCCCTGCTCACATATATGCACAGTGCATGTGAGCACACACATATGCAGACATTTGATGCATGGCTTTTATTAGTGCATTTGCCATTGATTGATTAGTACTTAGTATTAGTACTTCTTCTATTGATTGATTGCAGATGAAGTGACTATTTGACCTTTAATTATGAGCCTTGCTATTGAAAATGACATTGAGCTATGGCTTCACATAATCCATCTGGAAAGCCCGACATGATGCCATTCCCTGGAGTTCATTCAGTGGGAAGAGAAGAGGCCTCAAGGAAGTGCAAAGCTATCACTGTGGCTCATTTAAAAAAATACTGCAGTTGTTGCTTGCACTTACACAGAAGTTGCAGCAAAATCCAGAACGTTAATTTATTTTTTTCAGAGAGTGAATTGCTAGCTAGAAGTTACAACTCTGAAAGGTAAATTCAGGATTGTCAAAAAATATATATTTGCTTTAATTCTTGGTATTTACAATGTCAAATTATTTTATCAGCAAAAATCAAAGTACTGTTATGTATTCTGGCTACCAGAAGGGTAAATATTAATACTGAAGGTATGATGAACAGCAGATTGGTAAAACAAAACAGCAAAAATAACTCTACTTAATAATAAGATTGGAGCATTGTTTGTGATGATTTTTTCGTCATTTGGATTCAGCAATGTAGCAGTTCTCTCACCATGAAGCCCTTCAAGTAATAGAATCAAAAGTTTCTAGTCTACCTAATACTTTCAGGCAAGGATAGAATTTATTCTAGAAATAAAAGCCAAACCTTTCTTTTGTCTTGTTTTAATTTAATTCAAATTTATTTTTAAGTACTCAGCTTCTTACTGCTCAAGTACTTAAGCAATGGCCTGTACTTGAACAATTCTTAAAAGCCTGTTGTAGTGCACAAGTGGATTCAGAGGGGAATGTCTGTGAGGGGATCATCCAGGCTGTGGATTAATCAGCCCTTGCCTTCCCCCAAGCTCCCCAGCTGCACAGTGGGACAGAGGGCATCAGGCTCATATATAGCTCCAATCTGCTCTAAGGTATCTATAGTTTTCTATCATGCTTTCTACAGATATCACCTTGTAAGATTTTTCAGGATAAATAATAGATTGAAATGCTGTGGTAATCCATTCGAGGCTCTTTTTATTGTATGGTGATACTTACTTCTCTCTTTTAAATAGAAAAATGCTAAAATGTTCTAACTTGTGCTAATATAAAAGGTGGGTGATTTTAAAAAGGAGGCATCTCTTAATCATTCTGTAATAGAAAGGTAAGATAGCAAAATCATCTGTGTTGCCCTGAGCGAGTATTCAGGCTATTCTCAGGTATTTTTGGAGTGTAGTGGTTTTTCTCTGCTTCTGGCAGAGAGCTTTCCTCCAAGGCAGTTATTCATCAAGGTTCTCTGCCTTTCACATAAGATATAGAAAATAATTGCTCTCTGAAAGTTTTCAGGAGTAAGACTTTTGATTCTGTTTTTTACCTTCAGAATTTTCTCATGAGTGTTGGAGAGGAGATGTGACTACATCCTGTCATACTTCTGGTGTTGGTAGTGCTTCAATTTGCATTTCTGTCTTTTACAGGTTTTTAATCTCATTCCTTCTGGTAGAGTAATGTAAGTAAAAATAGTCTGGCTACTCCTCTGCCTAGAACTGGTGGGTGCTGTCCCTCAGAGCAGAAGGGAAGCTGATGGGAGGAGAATGCTTCAAACAATTAGTCTTTTCTAAAGGCTGTGTCCCCCTCACTGCTGCCTAGAGAGTGAGGAACTCTCCAATTTCTGCTTCTGAGATCACTCAGGAATGGGCTTAGTGACTGCTAGAACCTTTTCAAAGGTTTGATACGATGGTTCTTTGGGCCAAAATGAAATCTTTTTCTCATCACTTCAGTCTTTGCCCAGCATTTGCTTGGAAGGAATGGCAGATTGTCTGGGCTTTTTCCTCATCTCTGTGATCCTCCTCTGTCTCTGGAAAATAATAACCAAGGGATTTGTCTTACCTGAGATTACAGTGGGGAGAACAGAAGCATCTTGATCTACTGCACTGTTCTCAAGTTAGCATCTTTCTTTTGTAGGCAGCTGGGTCACACTTCCTGGCTTGGCAGTCTTCTAGAGCCAGCATTTAATTCTTACCTACCAGAATTATCAGTCAGGTTATCACTAAGTAACTGTCATGTCCTCTTTCTCAGGACCCCAAGAAATGCCTGGGAAATGCTGTTACCTATTTCCAGTACAGCTGAAAAACCATGTATATCTGGATATATATAATACAAGGTTTTATATAGATGTGTTTATATCAGAATATTAGCAAACTGAAACATAGAAGATTTCTGTAATTGGGGATAGGGTGAGTGTTTCCTGCTAGCACACACCAATTCCCCACTCCCCCACCCCAAGGTGAGGTACTATCTTGCATGTGAAAGCATTTCTGCAATAATTACACTATCCCTCACATGGGGGGACTATCTTCTTAGGAAGTCAAACTGACAGTTTTGGGTGGGCTGTGGTCACTGGGATCATCTGTGCCATCTCTTATTTTCTCTCATTACTCATGTGACTGGTCCCTGTTTGCCTCCTTCAGAGCAGAGCATCCCTGGGTCTGAACTTTGCAGAGGGAAATGTGCTGGCAAGCCAGTCTGACAGTAGGAAATGGCATAAACCAGTGAGTTATGGTGGCTTTTGGGCACAGCATACCCGGCTCTCCCTTGGTTTTTTTAACCACAGGTATCACAATCTAATACATTTTATCTGTTGAAGTTTAGTCAATTTTGACCTCTGTGATTCCAGAAGGGGAAGTACTACAGCAAATTAGGGAATCTCCTTTCCTTTCTGACCTGAAACGTATGTTTCTTTGATTAGACCTAGAATGTAGCAAGAAATTCTGTACCAGCTCCCAGGGCTTCCTTTTCATCTGTATAGGTTTTTTATTAATATTTAGAAAGTTTGCCTGCAGCAGTACTAAAATGTGCATCAGAGGACAACAGTTGTTTACTGTGTTTGAACTGAAGAATCTCACCCAGGAGATCTCATTCACTTGAAGTTTACATCTCTCAATCTTGACTTGCAGAAAGAGATCGATGAATAACAATTGTCATTTCAGAGTTGCACCTCTCCAATTATTTATTTGGTTGTGTGTCTTTCCAGAAGCCCACGTAATTGGATCAGACACTAAAAACCAGATTGCAGGTTTTTAATGACAGCAAGCTCATACCTCTTTATAATGAAATAAAAAAAAAGTAAACACACATACCCATCTGTAAAATGATAATGACACAGGAGCTCTCCCTCCCCACCAAAAACAGTTAAAGTTAATTTATCTACTTTGAGAAACTATATTATATTCAGCAGACAGCTGACAGGTTACCCTTGGGAAGATCCATGCTTGGACATGACTCAAGTTTTGTTTTTTTTTACCTCAAGCTGGCAGAGGCTACAAGTGTCACCCATGCTAAAGCTGGTGACTATTGAAGATGATGTTGAGTCTCCCTGAGAGAGTTGTATCTACATTTGCTGCTCTCAGTGCACCTTCTGGCAGCTAGTCTGAGCTGTTGACTCCAGACACTTCTAAAGCAGTGGGTGCAAAGATGTCAGAAATCAACAGCAGCAACGAAATCTAGAGATCTCCTATTGCAGGATAGTTTGGGAGTCTGGAACAGGAATCCAGCTCTAAAATCTGCCATGACCACTGCAAGCACATAACCCTGTCCACATTGTTTCAGAATAGGAAATAGTATCCCATAGGATTTCAAGGTGTACGGAGCTGTTTTCTCAAAACGCCTTCCCAAATGCAGCAGTAAGGTTTTCTGGTCTCGTATATTCCTTTGGGTTTTTTTGCTACAGAAATTAGATGAACAAAGGAAAAATTATATGTTTTTCCTTTATGAAAAGAAGGGGTTTGCTGGTTTACTATTTATAATGAATTTGTGTATCATGTTTTCCTTTTCATCAATATTACAGGTGGAGAAAAGCTTTAAAAAAGTCTGATGAAAAGATAGTATGAAAAAGGTTGCAGCATAAACCTTTCCTGCCTGTGTTTACAAATATAATAAGAACAACTATAAAACATGTTTTAATTTTTTTTATATAAAATAATTTGTGTAGATAAGTCTATATAACCAAAACTTTAATACTGTGAAATCTTAGCCTCAGCTGTGTGTGGAAGGGCAGTAGTGTTTGAGGAAATAATCAAATCTCTGCTTCATGGGTTTAGGTTGCTTGCTCACCTCTTTGTCCAGAATTCCTTTCGTTAGTAGGTTTCCCATACTAAACCTCTGAAAAGGGTTTTAAATTCTATTAATTTTAGCTTTGTAGCTTAGTTATTGATAGCAAATTTGTAATTCATTATCAATTTTCTGCCTGTGCTTTGAGTAGGGTGTATGAATGAAGAGTGAGCTGATATCCAAGCAATAAAAAAAGCACTGAAGTGTGAGTGTGGGCTTACAATGTTGCTACATCCACGTTGTGGTGCCAAATTAAGAGTAATTCACAGATGAAAAATTACTTAGGGTGGTTCAAATCATTCCTGAATTCCCTGTTAACTAATTCCTACCACCATATTGTCAGCCAGGTGGAAGTGTTCTGGAGTCTCAGGCACCAGTCTTCAGTTGTTGGTGTTAAATGTTTCATTGTTAGCAGCTGGTAAGATTGCCTATGCTGTTCATTAAACATCACTTCCAATCTGAATGCACCCGCTGAAACCCCACAGACAAACTGTACCTTTCTTTCTCTTCCTCCCAGCTTTTGCAGTTTTATTTCCTTAAAACTTTGATAGTATCAAGATAATGCTGTTCACTGGTAACTGTACTTGCATTGCACTTAAATTGCTGATTTCTGTATGAGTGTAATGGGCCAGTTACCTCAAGAAAAAGAATGAGCAAAAGCATTCAAAGCATATTATATTTTATTCTTTTTTTAAATTCTTGTTAGAGTTCCAGCAACAGGAAAATCCTCTTTCTCATTGATTTCTCTTCCTCTTCCTTCTTTACTTAAGTATTAGACCAGTCCAGTCTCTTATAGCATAAATTCTTGCATCCCATAGAACTGTATGGCCAGTATGTTGCCATATCAATGATTAAGGGCAGAGCCTTCCCAGTAATTCTAGTCCTGCAAAGAGGTAAATAATTTCATGTAATGCAAGGGAATTGTTCTTTCCCAAAGAGAGGGAAATGTTTTTGAAGATTAGGGTCCACACCTCCAAACTGAGCTAGGACAGCCCCTGTTTTGCAGTTTTCCCCTGTAGTTCTTCCAGAGTCTCTTAACATCCCACAGTCCCTTGTGTAATCTCCCCCTCAGATGTTTCTTTTTACCACTCTATGAGCCTGGTTTTTCTTTCCATTTTACTAGTTCCTGACCTGAAATATGAAAACATACTGAAAAAAAAAAATCTTTTTTTTCCTTAAGAACGTTTTAGGCATGAGTCTTCTTCATAGAGCATGTATGTGGGCAAAACGGCACAATTCTCCCTGCAATGTGATGTGATCTCATTACATTGGAAGGTGCTTTCTTTGGCTGGAATGGGAATACTCAGTACCAAACAAATATTTGCATTGTTAGAGGTTGTCAGGTATCATGTAGCTATTCCCATACCTGGAAGAAACTGGTCTTTAGGGAAAAGCATTTAACTTGAATTCAGGGCATGCTTTGGAGAGAGCATGGATGTAAGAAAAAGAATCCAGTTAATTTGTTAAAAGCATCTTCATTCTTTGTTGTGATCTTACTATGTCATAACACAGTCTGAAGGAGGGCAAGAAACATTTATCCTTGGTTTGGCTTCACTGAGGACAGGCATAGTGTGTGACCTTCTGGCTCCTCAAAACTAACCACAGCAATGCTGGTTAGTTTCTTCCTGGGAAGAAACAGCGTACCCTTAAGAAAGTTTCCAAGTGAGATGAGCAGTATCTTGCTGTTCTGACAGCTCTCTGCATGAGCAACTCTTTCCTAATCCTCTAGACTGGGCACTGGCTGAATCTTACCAGCCCTTCCTACTATGCAGGCACTGGGCTCCATGCAGAGCTGCTCTGCAACTTGGCAGCCAGATTTCAGGTGCTCATTTGGTGCTGTCTTTGCAGCATAAATCCAGACCCCTGTGTTCTGGCAGTTTGGAAGAGGTTCAGTGCAATGTATGCCTATCTTTACAGGCCTTTTCTCAGATGAAAAAAGAAATAGCTGTTTGACCAATAACATTCCTTTCACATCAATCCCTGAGAGGATCCTTCAGTAAGAGAGTAGCATGGAGAGCTACGAGAAGCTACCATCATGCACTTGATTCATTTTGTGTATTATACTTGAAGATTGTGGCAATTGAGAGTTCTGAAATGCATTGACGAGTACAAGTGAAAGGTAAACATTCAGAGGCTAAAGCTTCCCTTTCAAGTATTTCCACTGCCTCTTTGTGAGGGTTCTTTGGCATTCTGATTCCTGAATACCTGATGGCTCCATATCCCTAGGATGACCTCTTTGTTTTGCCCCAAATCTCTTTTCCTGAGAAGAAATGCTGCAGTGTTTTGTGATGTGGAATGTTTTTCAATAATGTGGGCAATAAAGGATTAGGATAAATTTTTTGTTATGAAGACATGGAAGGGAAAAAAAACCTATACAGTGAAGTGTGGAAGTGGAGCACTAACAATAATTCTGCTCTGGGTGTGAGAGATAATGGCCTGTGTTTTGGTGATAATAAAAATGTTCTTTTAAGTTCTCTGAACCCATTGCAATGTGATAGAAAACAGCAAATGATGAAACAGTGCTTTAAGGGGAGCTTAAACATACAGCGAGCATAAAATAAACATATTAAAATAGAAAAAAAAACCCCTGATTTCCAGTTCTTATTGTTTTATCATTTCCATCATGGGTACAGGATAAAAGAAAACTCTTACTTGCTTGTTAGAAGAAGAAAGCTCCTACTTGAAGTTCTTACTTGGCAGATGTCAGTTGAAAGCTCTGCTAAAGAATATGCTGCAATGTCAAACTCTGTTGGGTAATTTTAGACAAATGTGTCATGTGTGACATGGAAATATGGCATGCTGTACATTAGTGATTTCCCAAGTGTTTGGATCAGGTAGTAATGTGCTGAGAAAGTGCTCTTTATCTCTCCACACTGTGTACTTGTATAGCAGTGGGGAAAGGCTTTTGGTAGAAATTACTTTAGTCAGAAAAAGAATCCATTTACAATATGTGCCTTCTAACATCTTTCAGACAATGCATTGTATTAAAGAGGCATTTTTTGATTAATGTTTTATAAACATTTTTCAGCGTGACAGCTTAAAGTCCCTGTAAAATTGTAAATGCGTGCATAGTGCTCACTTCCATAAAGTCAAATGCCATCTCATAAAGTCTAGTTGGATCCTGTCAGTGACAGTGACACAGAATCAGTACCTTGGAGCATTAAAATTAATTTGCTTCATTTATATCACTGCAGTGATAGCTAGATGAAAAGAGTCCTATATTTAAATTATCTTAAAAATACCTTCAAATCTTTTAGGATTTTTTATTATTATTATTTTACAGTTAACTAAATGTAGTGAAGTGCAGCATAATATTTTCATGGGCCTTTTAGGAAATGTGAAAGTAGCAAAGGGGAAAGGGGAGGACTTGGGAGGCTATACTGGGTGCAGACTGGGGGAAGGTTTAAGTAGCTTCCAGTTGAGCAGATTATTAGAGGAACAGTGGCCTTTGGCCAGGGCTGATAACCTACAGCCTTGGAGCCAAACTCGAACACCCTGGAGCAATGAAGAGCACAGGGGGCTTTCCTATGCTGGGCTGCAAGAGCAGTCCTCTCACTCTCCCTTGCTGCTGTTGAAGGTCATGGATAACAGTATTTCCCTTGCTTTCCTCAGGTTTCCAAAGTGCTTAATGTGGGGAAAAAAAAGAGCTGAGTGAGAACACAAAACCGGGAGAAAACTGAAATGTGCTCCCTGTCACAGCCCTGTCGTCTTTTCTCAGCTGTAGTGGGACTGTGATGTTGGTGCCTCTGCCCTTAGTGGAGCTGAGTGATTTTGGTGGAAGTAGCCAAAACTTAAATGACTGCAATGAATAGAATCAAAGGTCTTGGGAAGCAAACCTTTGGAGGCTGGAAGCATGGGAGTGGAGGAGGGAAAAGGAAGAAGGGAGAAAATACAAAGAGAAAAAGAGCCTCTGAATTCCAGGGCCAAAGAGCAAAGAGGAAGATGGGAACATGGGGGAACACTGGTAGAAGAAACATACCCAAACAAAGGGGAAGAGGGAAATTTGGGATAAAAAGCTAGGAATACCAATGATCTTGTTTGAAAGGGATACCTGTAGAACAATCTTTGGGGATTCTCTCTTCTGCTGCAGCTCTCTGTAGTTCTAGTCAGGTGGTGTGCTGCTGTCTCATCCCACTCCTTTCTTTGGAGGAGGATGGGATGCTTGTTTAACCCCCACTGTGAGCAAAGCTGACCAACTTAGCACCAAAGCACAGAAGAGAACTTTGGGTCTCGTAATATTTAGTGAGTGAGGGTCTTTGGCAGAGAGTTGAACCAGGTTGCTGGGAGCTTGTAACTCCATAAACCACAGCAGCATGAATGGATGTTTGTGGCATGAGCCTTCAGTGTTTGTTTTTTTCCCAAGTGTACTTATTTATATACATTTAGGTATGACAAAAATGTAGTTGTTTTTGTGTTTCATTTTCAAAGAGGTAAAAGTAACTATTAGAGCATGTTTTTCCTAATTAGATATTTGCATGGGTTTTACATGTTTGGAAAACATTAGCAGTAATATTGATGCTTGCAGCTACTACATATTGCTACTAAAAAGTTTAGATGTCATTTTTAAAAATAAATACAACTCATGCTGTTTAGTTTAGCTTTGTGGTAATGTTACTGACAGAAGTGTTTGTGACTGCACTATGTGGATCTCTGTCATGAAATATTTTCTGAGAGAGTTGCATACTGGCAAAGCTGGAATTATAAAGGCCAGAAAGTGCATAAAAAGGCAACAAGATTGGGGTTTTTTTTTCTTTCCATTAGTCTAGTCCTTACCTGCAAAAATGATTATTATTTCTTCTTTTCACCAGTTAGCATTTCCTGGTAAATAATAGGAACTTTAATTGCACATTAGTAGCTTCCAGGAACCTACTGTTGTGACATGTATTTAAACAAGCTGTGAATTAAGAACCTCTTTCTACCCAGTGATCTAATTATATTGTCACACTAATTATAGTATTTTGTATTCATATTAGACAACTTTAATTTTCTTTTCCTAGTTTACGGAAATAGTTTTCCTCTAGAGAATTCACCTTTTAGGCTGGAATTTCTTATATTTCTTTAAGAAAATGTACAGTAATTTAAAGCATGTCTCAGTCACTTTGGATCCATTCTGTTCACATCTCTGCCATTAGTTTCTGTGTGATCTTAGGCTAGTCATTGTAGTGTTTCTGATTCTCTGTAGGAGCCCTCTTCAGCTTTCTAAAATGTTTTTGGATCTGGAGATGAAATTGCACTACCAAAACACCAGGTACTGTTCTACAAACAGAAATACAACAACGTCATAGCTTGGGTCTCTGGTGTATTTTTCTGTGACTAGAAAACAGAAAAGAACCCATGGGGGTCAAGTTGAGACTTGGAAACAGGAAATAAAACCTTTATCTCTTTACAAAACCAGTATGATGGGCATTTGAGGTAAATTACATGCCTTAATATAATGCAAATGACCATTTAATTTCTATCTAAATGCTATTTATTCCCAAGTCACAGAAATTAGTATTAACAATAAGCAATTGTTTGATAGGTGCATGATGTTGTTTTAAAGGTAATTATAATACCGAAATAAAGCATGTAAGCCTTTATTTATTTGATTAAATCCATCCCTGCAAATATACATATAGGTAAAGGCTACTAGCATGAGATTTTTAGTGATGTAATGTGATGACACTAATAATAATTACAACAAATGATGCTGTGGAAACATTATGAAGATTTCAGCAAGCCTATACACATGTCAACAATAGTAGGACACTGGTAAAGTGGTAATAGTCAATGAATAAACTGTTTGCTTACATAGGGAGGCATCAACCGTACTAAAGGGAACCTGAAATGGTGTTGAGAATGGGAGATATAAAGAAAAAATCCCATAAATACGATAGCTTTGGCTGATCTGAAACATCTCCTCCTGGGGAGATGGAGGGTATGTGGCACAAAGCTCAGTGTTTTGTCATTGCTAAGAAAGGAGACAAGGCAGAGCCAAGCTGGATGGGAATTGGACCAACCTGGTCTGGTAGAAGATGTCCCTGTGGCAGAGGGCTGGAACAAGATGGTCTTTGAGGTCCCTTTCAACCCAAACCACTCTGGGATTCTATGAGACACTCGGATGAGCTCTGTGAAAACTGTGTAGTCTGCTTCACTTCAAGGTAGATGCAGGCAGAGGATTCCTAGAGTGACATTTAAGATGATAGAGAAAATAATAAGGTGCATTCTCAGGAGGCTCCTGGGGAATCACAGGTGCTCTGGCCAGGCAAGACAGAGCTTGCAGGTTTTGCAGGTTGCAGGTTTTGCCCACATGCATTTTGTGGAGCATGGTAGCAAAGTTCCAAGATTTGAACAGATAATTTTGATCAGTAATATGTTCAAAGTAGGCATAATTAGTTTCATTACTGCAGAAGTGAATAAAAACTTATATTTACATATCACATCATCAAGCTGCAAGATTGTGCATGGAGATGTATGATAGAATTAGCACTGTTGAGTGCAAATTCCAGCTCTTGGAGAAAATGGCCCACCTCTAGGGCTTAGCACTCACTTCTTCCAGCGTCCAGCAACTTCTGTACTCCAGCTGCTGCCTAATTCTTCGTGGGCAGGATCACTTTATATTGCTCATCCAGCTGACTAAACCTTTTCTGTTTCATGGATCAGTCAAAGCAGGGAAGGCTCTCATTTGGATGCTCACCAGCTGGAGGGAATGTGCAAGGAAAACGTGACCCTCCTCCAGTGGAGAACAGACCAAAGAGAGGTTGTAAAAGTTACAGCAGGAGGAGGACAATCATGCAAACACAGAACAGCCCAGTGAGAGGAAGTAGTAAAGAAGCAGTAGAGAACTGTGGTCAGCAACTGAATAGTCATGCTATAGCAGAATGTATTGTATATCAAGTATTCAGCAGCAGTTCTAATTTACTGCAATATTAGCATAATTAGAAAAGATCTTTTATGGCACTCCCTACTCCTCCCTTTCTGCCACAGAACTTTCTCTACCATGTATTTTTTGTTTTCCTGTTCTTGCTCATTTGGGTTGGATATTTAATATATAAAACATTTCAGTTCATTTTGGGATTTTTTTTTTTTTTTTTTTTTAAAGTCAGTGCAACATAAAATTCTTTGCTTTTATCTGGAGCTCAAAGTCTGAGGTGAGAGTCTGTCTCCTGTTTTTCTGCCTGCAGGGATTCCCATGCTGAAGATAGTATTTTCAGGTTACGAACACCTGTCCTTAATTTCCGTCCCTTTGCTCATCTATCATCCTGCTCAGATCCTTCTTGGCAGTCTGTTGGTACCAACGATAAAATCCTGGATGGTTTCTAGGCAAAAGGTAAGAATTGCTGGATTTGATTTATAATGGCAAGTGTACTGTGAGGGGAAAAATGCCTAAACACAAGTCCTAAACTCCTGGGGTTCCTTCTATGGTACGGATTTTTCTATTTCCTTGCTTCCTCTATAACAGTGATAATCACAGCAGTATCAAATTAAAAGTGCAGAACTTTATCCCATTTGAAAAGAGGATTGAAAAGACTCTGAAAAAGTTCAAAGCACAAAGTTAGACCTCTACAGTTAATTCAAATTACAAATTCATTCAAATTATAAATTCAGAATATGCCCCATAAGAATGTCTCCATCCATTAGCTGACTAATAATCACAGCTTTGGATCTCCTTTATGGAGAAGTGACAAAGATGTGTTGGCTGGCATGGGAAATGGGGAAATGAGGTAAAATAAGGACACTTTCTGAACTGGATTGAAGCAGGATGAAAACTTTTTTCCCCCTTCCTCCCCACTTGGGTCACACTTTACAATAGCAAGAAATCTATATCAGTCTGGGGCAACCCACTTCATGCCAAAATTAAGGCATGGGATAACTTGTGGGGTGATATACTATAACCTAGAGGGTTTGGAATCAACATCACTGATTTAAGTTATGCTTATTTCAGTACAAATTGAAGGTATTGACATCCGACAGCTATTCTGTGATCTGTGTGAAATAATTGCTGTGGTTTTAGTCAGGTTCTCAGAATAACAACCCTGCAAAAAGCTAGTCCATGAAATCAACTTTGATGCTGTCTTTTAATGTTCTGAGATAATCAAGATCAAGAAGCTGCAGCAACTGAAGCAACTTTGGGCAGCCATTTTCAGTGATGGTTGAGACCTACTGTGGGAAGCCCAGCTCCATCAGCACCCTGCATTCTCCACTTAGCAGTGGAGAAATTTTATTGATAACACTCATATTTCCAATTTTCAGCAAAACCCAGTAGCTGTCATTTTCCAGCTTCACACCACTAAAGTAACCTTGCTATCTTGAATGCAAAAATTCCCTAAATCAATGACTTTCATGTGTTACCTGAACAGTAAAAGGCAGGAAAACTCAGTTTTCAGAAACTGTATTTAGAAATCAGACCTTGTTAATAGATACTGGTCTGAATATCTGAAAATGAAAATCTGATAATCCAGTGGCAATTATCCATCCATCTGAAAATCATGGCTTTTCTTCTAATCAGAAATTATCAAGAGTCTTTACAGGTGGCATAAAGAAAATTCCATGCTATTCCTGTAGAAAGACAGCCTAAAGTTAATGCTGCTGATGACAGAACAATCCCTGCAATGCTGCCTTCTCTTCAGCATCTCAGGAGTGGGGCTGGAGCTCATCCAGACCTCCCTGATTCTCAGGGCAGTAATGGCCTTTAGGGGCTGCTGTCAGCTGCTGAAAGTTAAAACAGCCTTTAAACAGAGCATCTGAGCAGTCAATCAGTACTGGAGAGATTTACAGTTCACCAGCACTAGTTTCTTATTCATTAAGCATCAAATAAACCTCCTGTGCTAAGCAGACTGTAATGCCACTGTAGAACCACTTCGGGGGATTGTTGTTCTGTTGCTGCAGTTTCTTCAGTTCGTCTTCTGTATTATTCACAAATGTTATTTTAATTACTCTTTGAAAAAAATCAATGAGGTTGGGTCTGGTACAGTTGCAATAAGTATAATAGAAGTGAATGTTGTGCCTGGATAATGGTCTCCTGCTTTGAAAATAAACATGTCATCATCACCCTTGATGTTTATTTTCTACAAACACCTTGGCTTCATTTTGGCATCTCTCTTGCAGGGGGAGGAGGTTATCCAGTCACAGTACTCAACTGCAGTGACATTCTTACTTAATTATGATAGTACATGTGATCGGGTTGTATGAAATTGAATTTAAATATTTAGAGGTTCATCTACGCTAAGGTATTTCTACTTTGTAAATATGGCAGCAGAATCTGCCAAACTACAAAGTTAAAAAATTGTTTCCCCAAACAAAGTGTGGAGTGATGTCTCTCTCTCTCGAAAGTCTCTTGCTGAATAATATCCAAAAGACTAATCTCAAAGGACTGGATTTAACAATAGTTAAATGCTGGTATTTCTGAGGGGAATATAGTCCATTTATTTTTAAAGGTTTGGGGTTTTTTTAAGGGTTTACATTTGTGCTGGAGTGATTTTCCAGCAGTGCTTACAAGCTTTAAGTGTACAATATTAAAGGTTAATATCTACAAAAAGAAGCCCCATCAGGCATCTCTCAGACTGAAAATTGCTTGTTTAGCCAACCTGCTGGAAACAAGAAGTCAGACAAATGCCAGTCTGTCAGGGCACTTCATTCAAAAAACTCCAGAAAAACAGAGGTTCTAAATTTCGGGAATTTGCTGATTTTTCTAATTTCCTCTCACCTGGGCCAATTTGTCCCCCCTAAGAAGGCACAGGGCTTTTTTTGGCTGCTGAGCACACCAACAGCCAGCATCCTGCCCAGTGACCCCACTGCTGTAGAGGAGCAGCTGAAAACCTAACACCTTCTAAGCCTATCACCTTTCTCTCCTTAGCTAGGGAGGCTGCTTCCTGCCAAACTGGAAGGATGACCACTGAGTTGAACTTCTGTCACACACTGAATAAATAGCTCAATTATAGTAGCTATGCTACCATAATTGACCAGCCCTGTGAGGAACACAGGGCTGGACCCTGCCATCAAAAAAGAAAGAGGATTCTTTTTTCTTTAGCAACAACAGAACTACAAAGATGTCAGGTGTCCCCTGGCGTAAGACCATCTCTGGACTGATGGACTTGGGCTTATTCCTACCTTTTCTCAGAAAGGAAGGCATAAACATCAGAGGTGCATGACATCCACCACTGCAGCAGTGATTGTCCTCTGAGCAGGCTTTGAGCCATTGGAAGGAAGCTGGAGACACAAAGATGTTGGCGCAAATTTTCTTTGCTGTCTTTCCTTAAGTGGGTCTGAAGCTCTTCTATCTGTGCCACGAGTGGTTTGAGTTGGGTCCAAATAGTCACTTTCTAAAAGGCATCTGAGACCCATTTCTGCTTTCTTCACTGGCACTGTAGCCATAGTCCTTGTGGTTCCTCTGTTAAGACTCTCTGTGTAAGTGGAGGTTGTGATGGGCTGTAAGAGACAAAAACATCATCTCCAAACCCACAGCCTGTCAGCTGCACACTGACTCCTCTCTGAGCCTCCCGCAAGTACACCCAGTGTTTTGTTGTCCCTTATAAATGAGAATCTTACCTTGTGTTTTTGGTGGTCTTTTAAGGGTATAAAAAAGTGACTGTTTTGTTTCCTGTTCACAGGCACTGAAATTAACCAGGCAGCCCAAAGCACCTGTGAAGGTATAATTGTGGAGATGGCCTGTGTCACAGTGAATGTATATATGTACTATACTGTACACACGGACAGTTGACACAGCTGGGTTTTGTGAATGTTGCTTCAGTGCATATTTTATTTTTTTATATATATCTATATCTATATATATATTAAAAGATACCTGTTAAGTGCCTTACAGATGCGTTTTTGGCAAAAGCATTGTTTTCAGAAGCCACTTTGCTGGTTGCTGCAAGAGGTTGTACAGTATTTTGGAGTCCTTTAGTTTATTTTTCTAACCGAGTGAATGGTCACGACTGACAGCTGGTTCTTCCATAGCCCCTGCTTTGAAGCCAGGGTGCTCTAGCTGCAAGTCTCTGTTTTAAACTAGCCAAAATGACCAGAAGCCTATCCCACTGCTGGCTTGCCCTGGGGAAGAGCTTTCTGAAGGTTTTTTTCTGAGATTGACTTGAATTTCTGTGTGACTCTGTTACACTCCCTAGTCATATGACTGTGACATGCCTTTTTCTTCTGAGTTTGTGTATACTCAGCATGGGGCCATCCAATGGATAGAAGCTGAAAAGCATGAATTATTTGCATTTGTTGACACAGTTGTCTAGACATTCCTTCAAAGTTAATGGTTTCTCAAGAAAATTCTTTCAATTCCATTGTATGATATTGTGCCATTGTATATCTTAAATGCCTCATAAGCTTCTTCAAAGAAATGGTCTGGTGCTTGGGTTATGAGTGAAGTATTTGTGTTTGCAGCTAGGAGATCTTTTTATAATTTACCCCTGAAGAACACCGATTTTTCATTGGTTTTTTTTTTTTCTTTTCCTTCCCCCTGTGCAATGCACAGAGAAATTAGGATGCTGAAACAGAGCCTTTATTGTAGTAAGCCAAGCTATGTTTTCTCTCTTGCTGCATTGGTAATGAATAGTAGCTTATGAGGACAAGAAAGTTGACAAATTTTTTTTTTTTTTATGCTAATTAAAAGGATCCTTATAGTAACAGAAATGCTATCTTAGCTCATTTGACAATCAATCACAACTTTTTAAAAAATAGTATTACTCTTTCTAATAAACTTATATAAAAAAAGAATACAAAATACTATTTCTAGGCATTGAAGAGAAAGGAATGCAGGCATATATTTAAACATGCAGCCAGCACTACATCTTATCTGGGAGATGAAGATTTCAGAAACGTGCTCTAGTCCAGATTGGGGGGTGTGCCCATCGGCTAAAACTGTGCTGGCAATTGTGCATTAAAATATTAATTAAGGAAAGGAATAGGTCAATGTAGGATCAATATAAATGCAGAGCTTCCGTGCGTGTCATGGTTAACATTGCAGCTAAAGGTGTGGCTGTGTGCAAACACCTTGGAGCAAGTCTAGCAAATGTAGATTATCAGAGCTCTGATAAGGCTGTAAGCCTTTACATAAGCTGAAGCTCTAAGTGACAATAGGCATGTAAAATTTATATACTTTTGCCTTATTTAAAAAAAAAAAAAAAAAGAAGTGCTTGGTTTACCTAGTCTGTTACTTCCAGTCCTGTGAATAAGAGGAAAAAAGTAATCTGATACTAATCCTCGGTGCTTTTCCTGATGGCCACTCCCTGTTGCCATCTGTATGAGGAACTACAGGGAGCTGACAGCATCACCCTGTCCAGAACTGGCACACTAATCAAAGGACCATGTGACAAAGGTACGGGAGGTGGCACATGCTGAATTCTTTCCTTCCCTAGACGGGGATCAAGCTCTCCCTGCTGAGTAGGCAAGAGAGCTGAGGGACACTGCTCATGTCCCCAGGGCTCTGCTCTCTTCCCACTGGGCAGTGAGCTCACAGTTTGATCAGTGCATCCCTAGATAGCACAGGCAGAACCGCCAAAAGGCCTGCAAGGAACTGGAGAGTTCCCGGGCCAAATTCAAGGTTCCACTTCCTTAAACATTCTAAGTGGTAACGGGTTCCATATGGGAAAAAATTGCTCTGGGTTTAGAAATCCTGCTTGCAGCAGGGACTGTTTCCAAAGTCAGGACAGTTTCTTTTTGTTCTGCTTCCATAAACTTGAGTTTCCAGAGAATATAAAGACTTAATCCCAATCCCACTGAAATCAATGTCTCTTTCTGTTGGTTTTGAATGGTGAGACAACAGGCCCAGAGGCAGTGTTCCCTTTTTTAAAATACATAGCAAGAGTTCAAGCAGACAGTAGCTGACTGTGGTTGTGTCAATGCTAAATAGTCAGAACACTGCAAGTACCCTTACTGAGCTACCTCTGTGTACTGAATCTCTGCCTTTCAGTTCTTCCAACAACTTGCTTAGGTTCCATTTAACACATCTTTTGTTTTGGGGTTTTTTTTCCCCACATTTAAGAATATTTCAAACTGTTTTACAATGTAGTTTTATTAGAGTCTTTACAAAGTACTTGTTGATTGCCTTGGGGCAGCTTAAATATTGTGTATGAGTGTTGGAGGTGTTGGTCTAAAGGGAATATCAAGCTAAACTGAAATACATATTTTAAATTCATGCTTAATGAAACTGAATTGTGCACATCAATTCTGTTAAGACTGTTAAGATGTTTGTTTTATGACTTGTTATATGTCTTTAATAAACAGAATGGTTTTGAATTCAATTTTGTTAAAAGGAAAACAAGATAAAATTATTTCTCCTCTAGGTCATATTTTTACCTCTGTTATCTGTTTTACTATTTTTTGGGTGAGCTTTTAAACTTTTTGCTTGTTTCTTTTTAAAAAAAATCCATTAACTGTCTGGAAATACTTTATGAACTTGGGGAAACAAAGTCCTCAGAATACTGCTAATTGCCATCAACTGAAAATTAATTCATTGGACCTAAACAGTTTTTCAGTAAAGGGTTAGAACCATTCTGAATCTTCTCAACTTCTTGGCTTTACATTTAACTGATATTAAACATAATTAGGCAAAACTGCTGGCTAATGAGAACTTTGCCCATGTTAAAACATGAAGATTTTCTTGATCACCCAGACCTCCTATTTCTGCATCTCTATAATCCCATCTAATGATAGCAGAGGAAAAAAGCATACCCAAACAATACAACAGTGCTTCAGAGGTCACGGGCAATGTTAGCACTTTGTCTTGAATTGCTCAAACGTTTTATTTCCCTTTTTGTGCATTAATTTGAAAAGCTTTTGATGACTCCAGTAACTTATCAAGATAAACATTTTTTTAATGTAGTTAAAATCAAAGATGTGGTTGTGTTTTTTCTCGTTGATCCTTTAGTTAGTGTGAACAGGTTATGTGGTAGAAAGGCAGTCTCAGCAGAAGCTGCACAGTTGTGCTTGTTCACAGAGCAGAAGGAGCTTGGTTTTACAGAAGTAGTCCCCTACATTACTCTGGCAGTCAGAGAAAAAGGAGCTGTTAGTTTTATTTGTGTACATTTTTCTGTGGAAATATCTTGACAGCGGGAGGTTAGAAGGCAAGATGAAATATGGTCTGTCTGCAAGCACATTGATTTATGTGCGAGTGCATACGTGCATAAGAGATGAGCAGTTATATATGTAGAAATGACTAGAAAGGGCCAAGTCCCTGGGATACATTTTTTTTTTTTTTTTTGCAAGACTGCATATGGAGAAAGAGCTACTTTTTTTGATGTTATTCTGCCATTAAAAATGAAATTTCAGACACGGAATTGTGTTTTGTATTGAATCATAATCTCATACAGAACCCTTACAGCAGACAATCGCAGCTTTGTATTTGTAAACTGTAGACTGTTTTGCACTTAAATAGATGGTGATGCATTTGGGAATTACAACACAGTAAAGGGCTAAATCATAGTTACTCCATTTGGTTATAATCCAAATGCATTTATATTACTATTATTATAAAGTGCCAGGAACACAGGCAGTCCCTCGCAAACACGTTAAATAGACAAGAGACTAAATTCTGCCCTTGGTTACACTTGCACATCTCCAGTGCAAGGTTGTTAAGCTGCAGAGCAGTCTCCCCAGGGAAGCTGTTTGAAGAGCTCTGCCATCGTTCTAACAAAGCTTGGGGATAACATAGCACATGATGAGACTAAATGAAGAGTACTTTACTTTAGATTTGATGGTCTGCCCTTTCCAGCATCTTACAAACTGAATCTCTTTTGTCCCTATTTTCATGGGGTAGCCCCAGTCTCCCAGACCAAAACTTACAGCATCCTGTTGGAGCAATGACAGGAGAGGGACATGCTCTTCTCTTTGCCATTTTCTTGCTTCAACCACACTATTGCTCGTGGTCATTAGACTGTGGCGTCTGTGAGGAGGCATTTTGACTTAAATTCCTCCAAGCTGATGTGTCTTGCTCCTGTAAAAGTCTCATTCAACAGAGAGCACCCTGCAGGATGGTAAGGAATCTTCTGGAGTTGCATGGACAAACTGTGCAGGACTAGAGAAAGCAATGCTGGGAAATGCAGGTTGGAAGCATTGCTCCAGGCAAGTCTGCTTTGTGCTGGCATATAAAGCTGCAGCAGAGGTCATGAAAGCAGCTTCTGGATTATTCCTCTTGCCAGATAGGTGGAGAGTGAGATCTTCAGTGAGAAGCGAAATTAAATTTATTAGTGATTAAAAGGACAAGAGAGATGTGTTGGAAACGAGGAATGCCAATGAGGCCTCTCAGCTGCTCCCCTAAGCAAATTGCAGTCTCAGTGGAGCATCAGCTTCTCAGTCCATCAAATTGCAGTAATCGAGTCTGGAGCTGATGGGAGCATGAGTCACCACTTCATTTTCTCATCAGTGGAGGCCAAGTTTTCAAAATATTTTTAGATGCATTTCCACAGAGATTTCTGCCAGTCAGTGACCTATAGAGTGACAAGAAAATGAGCAATAGCTGCTGCTGAATCAGCCTTTGCTCCCTGCCACCTACCCTTCTGACCATAGTCAGGGGCAGGGAGGGCAGGTATATCAAAGGCTTTTGGAATTACTATGCAGAAAAGAGCCCTGCTGAGCTGATAGGAACACCTGGATTCGTTAAGTAACAAAATAACCTGTGAATTCTTAGGCTGCCTGGTAGGTTCGGATGAATTTTGACTGTGTTGCTAGCCCCAGCCAGAAGCAGGTGTGAGATTAGGAACTGATTGTGATCCATGCTTCGAGGGACAGCCCACACCCAGCAGCTGCAGCCTACAGAAGAGGCTGTGCATCTCCTAAGGATCCCGTGCTAGTGCGTGTCATCCGCTCTTTGCCCGTACTCAAACTACCACCAGGCACAACCATTCGACACCCAGGTAAGACAAAGGAAAAAACCTCTGCGTGGTATCCTGTGCGGGAAGGCAATATCTAGTGTAATAGTCACTAAATCAAAGACTTGCAAATGTTGGCGTGCTGGTGCTGGTTCATCTCTGTGAGAGAAAATTTACTATTTCTGGTCAGTTTTCTTATGAAACAATTCCAACTTCTAAGGGAAAACAGCTGTCTTGAAAGGGAAGAAAATGGGCTTTCTTGAAGGAAAGACAATTTCATTGATAGGATTAAAAAATTATAGAGGTCATGTGAGAACTGGCCTTCTGCCAGGAGGAATGCAGGAAATAAAATTTTAGGGTCCTGTGACAATAATTGGGTATGAAATCCTATTGACAAAAGCTTTTGCAGTTCTATGCTCTTTCTGTTCCTTAGCATTGTGACTGCAGTCCTTCCCTGTTTCTGTCCTTTGTCCTCTGCACAGCCCATACCCAAGATGTCACAAAACTGGTTTATTTCCCAGTGCCTTCCTTGTCTAGTTTTGCCACTTCTTTTCAATACTGCTTGATGAAGTAAGTGATAAAATGTCTTTTTCCCCCCCTTTTTTTTTAATTTTAGCTTCTCCTAGTTAGCTGTCCTTAACTGAACCTGGTGTCATCACTAAGATGATGCTCTCATCTGTTCTCCAGGCTCTCTTAGAGACCCTGTCTGTAGGCAAGAAACCAGGGCAGCTTTCCAAGATGATACTTGGGGAAGCAGAACTCAGCTTTTTGTTCTGACGCTGAACACCTTAACCCATGCAAATTACAGTTCCTGTGTTCTTTGTTAGGACTTGCAGCTCCCCTGGAAGGGAATACCCACATGCTGCAGACCTGAAGCTCACTGCTGGATCCATTAGAGTCACTGTCAGTCCTTTGGGCAATGCCATGTTGCTGTTGGCATATTTTGCCAAGTTCTCCAGCAAATTCTCGCTTGTTCTGTTTCATAATATTGCTTCAAAATAGAGAAATATTGGGAGAACCTCTATTTTTCTTTATAAAAATTACAAAAAAATCCTTTTTTGATCTATTTTAGGTCTCTGCTTGTCTAAAAAATTAACTGTAATTTCCCAGAAGTGGCTCAGGACTACTATATTTGCCTCACACCTTCACTCTGCCCCTTCCCTAAAACATAGTCTTTCAGGTACCTCACAGCGAGTTGCATAAAGCCCTTTTTTAGAAAACAGCTACAACATCTGTTTATCTGGTCCAATTCCCTGATAAATAAAATATATCCCAGAGGCATAATAGCGTGCTAAAAATAAGAGTATGGCACAATTTGAGCCAGCTAATCTGGTAACTCTGTTTGCTGTAGCTCACAGAGTGTTAATGTGAGAAACCTGTATCTTTGCAGCCCGGCTGGCTGTGAGCATCGCGCGTGGATCTCTCCCAGAGCCAGAGCCAAATCCCACTGTACTGTGCCATCCTGTGCTCACAAATTTCCTCCCTCTGGCCTCTCCAGGTGTAAAAACATAGGGGAATTGTGATATGTGAGATTTTGTGTGTCAGAGAGCAGAACAGAAGTGCCACAGTGAGCGGAGCCCGACCGGTATCGTGTTTGCAATCAGGTAATGCCTGTTTGTGACACAAAACACTAAAGTGTAACCTCTCTGATTATAAAAGGCATAAAGAGCTGTATATAGCTACACTGTCACATATCAATGTCCCAAGTCATCTCATCTTAAGTGTCTATCAGGGCAATATAAAAAAACCCCAACAAAATCAAAATCTTGATGGCATCAGTTTCTCAGACAATTTTTTGGTAGGGTTTTTTGGTTTTGTTTTAAAGTAAGGTGCATAGTATGTGTAGAAAAACTCCTCTGTGTGAATCATGATGTATATTAAATCATTATCCTCTCTGTTCTATAATTTCATCACATATCTTTAGGAATGTATTTTGCTTATCTATCTCTCCGCTTGCAACAGCAAACTCCCTCTGCTAACTCATCCCGTTTGAATTTTTATATTTCAATTGAATATGAGCCTTGAGTTTTGTTTTATGTGTAAATATGCTCCAGTGTGTGGCAAGCAGCAGCTTCCTATGTTTAAAAAATAAATTTAGTAAGAAATTTCAATATTTTTCAGTACTAGTGAAAATAAAATTTAGTCTGTTAAGATGGCACAGTGATATTCTTTAAATAGCTGCTACTTTGAATGTTTTTTGGTTTTTTTTCCAGAAGCCTCAGTTTAGGAGCTTATTCGCTTAGTAACAAAATATTTGCTCTGAACAATCTCAGAAGCATAATACATTAGTAGAAAGAAAAGAGTATTTACAGACAATAATTCAGCTGTTATAAATTATGACTGTAAAGGAAGAGAAAAAGGTTTCTTTTTAAAACTTGCTGCCAGATTCTGGTACAGCAATGCTGAGTAAGGTAAGTAATGTTCTTTTGATTAACAGTCAAGCCTTGAATATTCATTTAAAGAAGACTTTATTAAGCATTTTTCTCAAACTCATCTCTTTTGTTCTGTTTTGAACAGACTTCCATCTGAAGAAAACTCTAGCGACTTTTTAGCCGACTTAAATTCCCACTGACAAACAGATAAGAATTATTATTAATTTTCTCCAGAAAGAACTAATAGGCTTTGCCAAATAAATCATGCAGATCCTAAGTGTGCTATTCATCTCTTCTGCAGATTATTGCTTAAAAGCCATGATAGTTGTTCTTTAAAAATCAAAAGTCAAATCAGTCCTTTGACTTGAAGTGAAAAATTTGGACTGACAGTTGTCCTGGGCCTTATTATTGTTTGGATTTTTGCAGTTTGGAAAATGAGAGGGCTGGCAGGCATGGATTCTCGTAAGTGCAGATTCTTGGTTTCTAGGGAGCTCGACCACACATGGAGACTGGAGCTAACTGGTTTGTGTTAATGAATGGCTCAGTTATTTATCCCTCCCCAGTATTATGGCATACCCCAAGTCTCCTGAGAAGCCGGAACTGAGAGTGGAGTTGAACATCTTCAACTTGGACACCCTTTGTGTCTGTCTGTGTGTCAGTCATGGCCCGGGGACCTGACCAGGTCCTGAAATATTCCAGCTTCTTCTACTGTTTCAACTCCCTCTGTTCTGGATGTTGTAAATACTTTGTGCTCCTCTTATCATTCAAGAATACATTGCAGGTAATTATTATGTTTGCTTAATTAGCTTTTTGTTGATTTGAGTTTATTTGGTGCAGCCACTGGTGCTTCTGCTGCACACACTCCATCATCTCTTTGATTTTTTCCTAATTAATGGAAGAGTCTGATCACTCATTTCCAACTAGTTTTTAAGTACCCTTGATTATTTTTTTATTGTTGTTTGGGAATCAATTTAGAGTTGAAACATGTCTCAACTAATTGCAAGGCATAATACCACAAAACTGTATGAATTAACAAATACTAATATGTACTTAACATCTGCCCTAGATACCAGTGTCTGTACCCACACACAGAGGATGCTGCTACCAGCTGAAATTAGAAGACAGGAACAATGTAGTTTATCCAAAGTCTGTATTTCTCTAGTAAATTTGAAATCATCATGAGACATATATCTCAATCAGATATCCATCTGTTCAGCATCTTCACCAAAAAGAGAACTTTCTAAATGACCCTTATGCCGGCAGAAGTTGTGGTTCTAGCTGACATTATTTAATTAACATTCTATGAGATTTCTCCTAATGTGTTGACTGCTTAAAGGGAAAAAACCCAACCAAACAAAACAAAACAAAAAAACGACCCAAAATCAACCAAACAAAAATCCCCCAAAACAACAAAAAAACCTACCCACATACTTTTAATTTCTCCTGTTTGTCACTAAAATGATGTGTTATAAATCTGCCAAGTCATGCAAACAAGCATAATTTCATATTCTGGGCACACCATTAATTTTCACAGGAAAATATATGTTTAGAATCACTAGGTCTGTTCAAACATTGAATGCAGTTATTTTTCAGTGTCTTCCATGCATGAAGTTTAGCTACCTTGTTGTATCAAAAATCCAGCTGTACTAACAAACAAACAATTTTTTTAGAAAAGCTGGAAGAGGAAAAGGGGAAGGAGGAAACCCATATGTGACCTCTGGTGGTTTTAAGACTTACTCAGAATATTGTACCTTTGTCAATGATTAAATAACTCTCCCTTTTAAAATGTATTGAGCCCTCATTTTTAGGTGGAGGGATATCACTACACCAGAATTCAACCTCTCACTGAGAAAAAGGGTGATCATAAGAATGGCAAAACAACTCAGATAAGTAAAATCAATGCAAATGCAAACTTTTCTCCAACTCCTTGCAAGAGATTGACAATCTGAAGAAGTGTAAACACATGGGGCAGACATTTCCCAAAATAAGAAACGATGGCAGATGCTCAGCTGGCACTGACACATCAGGTAACCATCACTCTGGGAGGACAGGTACTCTCTGAAAACTGGGCATTTTTAATAAGATTGAAAAGAAAGTGCTAGAACATCAAGGTGTCCAAAAATTTAATTTGGTTTGCAAATACAGATTTTAACTCTTTCAAGTTTTTCATTTTTTCTTCTTTGTATGTGTCATTTCCTTGCTCTGAAAACAGAAAAAGGGATAGAAAGCACTATGGAACTAGAATAATTTGTATATATACAGATATTAATTGAAAAACATCTGTATTAGTCAGAAGGTTAATATTTAGATGCCATTTTGATTACATATTTTCTTTTTTGTCTGTTTGATTAAGGATCTTCAGTAGGTTTTCAGAATATATGGAAAGCAAAGCTAGATTTTATCAGATACATCTCAGTGCTTCTTAACACCATGTGCTTTCATCAGTGTTTTCTCTATTCCTTGTTCTTTGTAGGCAGCACTTAGCACTTTATAGTCCTTCCGAGAGAGGACTGCAGCTGAGAAATCGTCCTGGAGAGCAGGCACACAGGTATTTTCCATTTTAGATACATAAACTGAATTTTACTTTGGTACTACATGATAGGAAAAGTCAGCCAAGTTGTTGTATTTTAAAGAATGAAAGCAAAATCGTCCATCTTGCTGACAAATGCACCTGCACTTCCCTGTGCCCCATGGCCTGCACACCCTCATCCCACAAGCAGAGGGGCCTACAAAAAAGCTGGAGAGGGATTTTTTATAAGAGCAAGTCGTGGTAGAACAAGAGGGAATGGTTTCAAAGTGAAAGAGAGCAGGTGGGAATGGTTTCAAAGTGAAAGAGAGCAGGCTTAGAATAGATATGAGGAAGAAATTCTTGACTGTGAGGGTGGTGAGGCACAGGTTGCCCAGAGAAGCTGTGGTTGCCCCATCCCTGGAAATGTTCAAGGCCCAGTTGGATGGGGCTTTGAGCAGCCTGGTCTGGTGTGAGATGTCCCTGCCCGTGGCAGGGTTTGGAACGGGATGATCGCTAAGATCCGTTCCGACCCAAACCATTCTATGGTTCCATGTTGCTCCCTGTGCCGGAGGCTGCAGTGCTCAGAACACGGAACCGGCTGCTCTGTGATGTCAGCCTGGGGCCAAGGGCACCGCAGGCACTGTGGGCACTGCAGTTGTGGCTGCGCTGGCACACGGAGGCCTCACTCCCAAAGCCAACACGAGCCACGGGCAGCGATGCTGCTACTCTGCCTTCTCATCCTGCTGGCCACCTACAGGCCTGTGCAGGCCATGTGGAACACCTGCGAGTAAGTGACCCCAGGCTCTGGGAGGGAGTTTGGGCAGCACTTCAGGGTTTCCCTGGAGATGGCCCCCTTGTCCTCTGTGACCAGACCACAGCTTCCCAAACCCCATGGAGAAGCCTCAATTCCTTGTGGGTGGGCACACACCCCGTGGCCTTTCCTGGCCTACTGTCCCTGCACACCTTGTAGGGAGCTTCTGCTGGAGCAGCAGCAAGCCACAGAGCAGGATGGAAATGACTTTCTATTTGCAGTGGGAGCTGTGGGCTCCGACCCTTGGCTTCTGATGATGAGCGAAGCATGACACGCGTCGTGGGTGGCACAAGTGCCAAGGCAGGGGCCTGGCCCTGGCTTGTCAGCATCCAAGATCCCTCAGTTGCAGGAACGGGACACCTGTGCGGAGGGTCCCTCATCAGTGTACAGTGGGTCCTTACAGCCGCCCACTGCTTTGCTGACTCCAGGTAAGGAGGAGCAGGAAACAGGGATATCCCCACAACATTAGCAAGTTCCCTGTCAGCATTGCCATATGCTTCTTCCAAATCATTTCCTTGCAGTGTGCCCAGTGCCTGGGTAATGCAGAGCCCAGCTGAGAAATTGCTCTGGAGAAGGCTGGGCACATGCCACTACTTCCTAGCAGCCTCCCGCTGACATTCCCAGATCCTAAGGCATGCTAGAGCAGTCACCGCCTCCATAGTGCTGCTTTCCTCTCTGCCTTGAGAAGTGGAAGGCTGGTCAATGCTGAGCTGCCACAGCTCCAGGCTCTGCTCCCTCTCACCCCTCTCTCCATGTGCCTTCAGGAACATCAGCGCCATGCGCCTGCTGATCGGAGCCACCCAGCTGACGGAGCCAGGCCCTGAGGCTGAGGTGCGCCTGATTAAGCGGCTGCTGGTTCACAAGGAATACAGTTCTGCCGACCAGAGCAACGACATCGCGCTGCTGGAAATGAACGAGCCTGTCCAGTGCAGCCCGTACATCCAGCTGGTCTGTGCACCTAATGCCACGCTGAACGTGGAACAGTTGGATACCTGCTATGTGGCTGGCTGGGGTGCCACCACGGCAAGATGTGAGTTTCCAAAAATGGAGGGCAAGCTCGATACACTGGGAAGATGGGTTGGGCTTCCTGACAGCAGAGGCCAAAGCCAGAGACAGGATGTCCACTCCCTAAAGGCAGATAGCAGGGACAGAGAGATCCAGCACCTCTGAGGAGGCAAAGCCAAGCTGTAGGGAAGGGGATCACCCCCAGATGGGGAAAGTGGCAATGAGCTGCTGGGTTCTCATTTCTTCCTGTTCTCACAGCTCAAAAATCAAGCGATATCCTGCAGGAGGCCAAGGTCCACCTTATCAATGTCCAGATCTGCAACAGCAGCGAGTGGTACGGGGGGGACATCCACACCCACAACTTGTGTGCTGGCTACCCAGAAGGTGGCATCGACACCTGCCAGGTAGGAGCATGTGACGAGTCACTCAGACCCCAGCAGCACAGGCAGCACCACCCCAACACACCCCAGCCCCTGCTTTCCCTGGCCAGCCACTCTCTCAGCCCTGGCTCCCCACCTTTGCTGGGGCTTCCCACCTATTCCCCATCTGCAGGGCCTAGCCCAGGGCCTTCCCTGTCCCAGAGGCCTGGGACTCTGCCCAGAAAGCCTGCTAATGCTCTTGGCAGCACAGAGGTCCAAATGCCAATGCTGGAACATCTGTCCTCTGCACATCCAGGATCACTAAGCAGAGCTGAGAGTGAGCCTGACTTCATAGGCCCCCAACCCACTCCCAGCCAAGCTTCTGGAGGCTCCAGCACCTGAGCAGAGCCTTTCTCTGCTGGGAATACCACTCTGGCAGGGCTGTGAAAGAGAAGGAGGCAGCCCCAGTGCTGACAGGGGCCACCCAACACCATCTTAATTCTCTCTGCTCCTCTACAGGGTGACAGCGGGGGTCCACTCATGTGCAAAGACAACAGTGCTGACTTCTTTTGGGTTGTTGGAATAACCAGCTGGGGAAGAGGCTGTGCCAGAGAAAAACGGCCTGGAATATACACTTCTGTTCAGCACTTCTATGACTGGATTCTGTTCCAGATGGAAATGCTTCCACAAGTAGCAGCTTCTCAGGCATATGTTCATTATACATCTACCTCCTGGACTCATTATACAAGTGCCACATGGACTACTCTGAAGCCGTGGCCAGCACTGCCCACTCTGAGGCCATTGCCAACTCTGCCCACTCTGAGGCCATTGCCAACTCTGCCCACTCTGAGGCCATTACCAACTCTGCCCACTCTGAAGCCTTGGCCAGCACTGCCCACTCTGAGGCCATTGCCAACTCTGCCCACTCTGAAGCCATGGCCAGCACTGCCCACTCCAAAGCCATTGCCAACTCTGCCCACTCTGAAGCCATGGCCGAGACCACCTCCCAGTCAGAAGCCATGGCCAGCACTGCCCACTGCAAAGCCATTGCCAACTCAGCCCACTCTGAAGCCATGGCCAAAACCAACCCCCACGCAGCAGCCCAGTTTGATGCCAACACCAGTGGAAGAGATTAAGTGCCCATTTCCACTCAAGAAGCTGATGGAATTCTTCTCTCAGATCCAGGATCTCTTCAAGAACCTACAGGGAATTACAGCTTGAGCAGGAGAATGGACAGAATCCAGTGCAGGTTGCATGGGACTGTGACCACTTCCTGCTGAGGCAGTGCCTGCTGATCCAAAGGCCGCCTCAGTGCCAAAGGCCTGCTCTGTCCTGCCCACGCTGCTCCTCTGCATGTATGTAAATGCTAATGTTGACTTAGTTGCTGAAATAAAGTTGCCTATGTTTGTGGTTAACCATGCTTTCAGTCTAATTTGGTCTCCGGGGCAAGGCAAGGACTTCCTTGCCCGGGACCTGCAAAATGAGGCTGTACCAGACCACTTAGGGAGTGGTCCGTAAGGGGAGTCACTCCAAAGGGCTGGAACTGTGCCTGGTCAGAGAGGGGAGTGCTCAGAGCCACCACAGGATGGAGAAGACTGGCACATCAAGAGTAGGAAGAGGACAGGAGAAGAAAATGCCCCATGCAGATACCTTGGGGAAGACACATTGAGGCGCACAAGCTGGTGACTAGGGCCTGGCAAAAGCCTTAGCTAACGGAGCAGACCTGGGAAGCTCCTGAGCATGACAAGCAAAATTGCTGACTGTCACAAAGGGAGAATCTGACAGGAGCTATGGTGTCCTAAGGAAAAGCAAGATTTCACAGGTAGCAAAGTGACATTGATGTGTGAGATGGCCACACTTCAGAGCTGTTTGAAGGAAGACTTGGGTTCCTTCTGGGGAGAAGAATTTGGTCGGAGCAGAAGGACCCAGGAAACTGCATCTGTAATGCCATGGAAGGCCAAGGTGAGCTAGTTAACAGCACCTGCAACACCAACTCTATTCACAGGTGGGACAAACCTTGGATTCAGGGGGAAAAGATAGCAGGGAGAAGTGCAGAGAAAGAGAGGAGTCAGGGAAGATGAGGGGGGATGTGTAAACATGGCAGGTAGGGAGAAGGGAGTCAGTGTCGCAGACACAAGCTGCATTCTTGGCCTCGAATTCCAGGTGCCACAGCTGCCCTTGTCAGTGTGGGTTTAGAACAGCACTGGCCCTTGTAGACATCAAGGACAGCGAGACACCCAGAGGGTGTTGCTGTGGCTGATATGGCCAGCATGGACTGTGCTGCATCCATGTAGGATGGATGTCATCCAAGGATGACACTGCTTGGGTATCTCTGGTATATTAGACTTGTACTGCACTGCTCACCTGCCATGGCTGTAACCAGACTGGACACGTGCATGGTGTCTGCAGGAGCCATGTGCTCTTGTGGGTGTTTTTTGGGAAGGAGCTGCTGGCAAGCAGCTGCAGAGAGCAGGGTGGCAGTGAACCTCCCAAAGAGAATGTGATGCCACACAGGGTGTTTTCCTGCAAGCTGTTCTGGGAGCCTCTGCAAGGAGAGGGGCTAAAATAAAGCTGGAGAGGGACTTTTTTAGAAGGGTAAGTAGTAATAGGTCAAGGAGGAATGGCTCTAAAGTGAAGGTAGGTTTAGAATAGATACCAGGAAGAAGTTCTCAACCAGAGGAACTCAGTGACTTCAAAGTTGCACTCAAAGCAAGTGTCACAACCATCTCCTCCTCAGAGATGGAAAAAGCCTGTCACAGTC
>JAGMWU010000035.1:1093291-1103527 GCA_018697195.1 Certhia americana | reverse complement strand
ATCACCAGAGCACAACAGAGGCAACAGATATGGAGCAGGTGCAGTGGAGATCAGTATGTAATATGGGCATGGATGTAAGAAACTCAGAGCTGATGCTCCAGAGCAATCTGGTTGCTTCATTGACAGGCGGGGAAATACTTTGTTGCTGCAAGATAAGGTTTTAATGAGTTAGAATTCCATTCTAGTCAGCTGGAGCTACCTGAGTCCTGTGAACAAAGTTTGAGGGGGCTTAGGGAAGAGTGGGCAGATTGATCAAGTAGACAGCTTGAAGGAGGCAACAGTCAAGTTCAGATCACAAGGAACTGATCATTAAACCAGCAAAGCTGGCAGCACCACCTTATTTAAGAATATTTCAAGTCATCTTTAAAACAAAGTGCAGTGCCCAGCTGTGAGAAGAGCGGTTAAAACCCCATGGTAGTCCCACAGGGAGAATGGAGAACAATCTCTAAACTGGCATTTCAGGGCTGACCTTTGCATGTCTGTGCCTCTATGTTTGGGGAGACCAGGATGTTATTCTGTTCCTAGTTAGGCAGAGGGTTGGCAAAAGTACTGGCAGGTCCTTCCCCTTTTCTCCAGTTGACTCTTCTTGCTGTTCTGTCACTTACTGAAGGGTGTCAGTGACTAAAAATGTCACAGCTGGGAACAAACTGGCATATACACATGCATGCAACATACATTGTGAGCCTCTTTCCCTTACAAATTCAAACTAAAATTACCCTTTATTTGGTAACTGCTACAACCTGGGCAGCTGTTCTGCTCTAGAGGAGGAGTTGAGGGGGGGGAAGAGAGTAAAAGAGAGAGAGAGAGTGTGAGAGAGAGGTAAGGCCTGGCACCAAGAACTTCACGATTGCTTTAGTAAGACTAAGATGAGGAATACAGAAAACATGCCCTCAGATGCTGGGCTCCTCACATGCACAGCATCAATGAGAGCCCACATGGATTTTCCCACAGTGCACTGCACAGAGCAGATGCAGTCCATCCATGGAGAACTGCTCTCCCTTTTCACCACTTGAGCTATAACTTCCATACACAAAACCAATCCTCTGTTCTAAAGGATGACCTCTTGTTGGTGCTCTGGCAAGGCCAGGCAGGTGGTGTGATCCTGGCTGAATGGGAGCTGCCCGTGAGCTCCATTAAGGTGACCTGGCAGAAGGATCCAAGGGTCCCTCACTAAGGGTAAATACAGAAGCCCAGGAAACGCCCCCTCCCATCTGATTTCAGGTCTTGGAGAACAGTTTGGCACAGGAATCTGAGAGTTTGAAACTGTTGACTCCACAGCTTGCTTGTTTTCAAAACCAACACAGGGCTGGAGCTGGCCATGGGTGTGAGTTGGGACATTAAAGATCAGGCATTGCTCTGGTACCATCAGTCCCAAGTTGCAAGGCTGTCACTTTGCCAACACTTCATCTCTCAGGAACAACACAGCTGTGGGGCACAGCTGGTTTTCAGAGCTGTGAAAAAGCCTAAGGAACTAATGGCCAAGAAGGGCCATACCATACCCAGAAGGGCTTTCAAGTGGCTGTTTTTTCATTGTAACGTCACAAAAAATATAGAAAGAACTCAAATGAATGATATTCAGAGTGGTTTGCATTAGATTCCCTTTGAACTAGGAACCTGGAGAAAACAAATTGCAAAAGTGAGTGGTCATCAGGGTATATACCTTTAAAACAGAACCTTCCTAGCATGCCCTGCTCCCTTTATATAGAGGAAACTCTAGGGCACTGCAGGCCTTAGTAGTGATCTGGCTTTGGCTGCTCCACCACAGTGAGTACTTGCCTCCTCCTTCTTCCAGGCTTTCTCTAGTTTCCATGAGGTAAGCTGTGCTGGTGCTCCCAGCCAGACTTTTGTTTAAGATGTGGCCGTTTGGCTTTTCAAGTGCAAGAAACTTATGCTGGATGTGGGCATGTAGCAAATTTACAGCTGCTGCTCTTCATAGAGCATCTGTGAACTGAATGTGTAGCTGAGGGTGGGGTGGTGGTTGAATGGTCATAGTTCCACAGTGTCTCATTCCATAAAAGCACTGACTATCAATGTGAGTGCAGCTACAGTCTTTGAAATTCAGTAATTCTTGTTAGTTTTGGATTACTTAATTTTGGGTACATTCCTCTAAGAAAATTAGTGGACAAATACTTGCAGGTTGTTCAAGGAAGGTATTAATGTTTCATGGTCAGTTCTGATCTCAGTGAGCTTGATCCCCAAGTGAAACTGTTTTATACATAGGTATTGGGGCAAGAGCATCAGGATATGGTAAATTATGTCACATGGAGAATTTACAAAATAAACTGAAAGTCAGTGATTGTGGGAAGCAAATGCTTCACTTCTTCTGCTACTTACTTGAAATTTAAATATGAATTACAACAGCTGATCTTCAATGCAAATCTTCCTGTCTACCTCACATAGTAATAATGACTTCATGACCTAGAATACATTAAAAAAAAATCTTGAGATGTAAACTACTTAGTATTTATGTTTATATAGATTTTAGTATGTGATTAGACCACCAGAAGTAGCAGATTACAACTGAAACATGTTCTATAACTATAGACTTGGAGAAACTGAACCACAGTTAAAAAGCTAACAATGCAAACTCTTGACATTAAATCAGAGTCTGCAAAATGTGTTGCTATATGTGGGTAGGTGTGTGGAAGGGGAGAAAGGTGGAGAGGAAAAAAAGATTTAACCCTGTATTAAAATAAAAACAAAAAAACAGACAACAAAATCCAAAGTGTCTCCAGGACTGAAAGCAGTTACCTGCTAGCTACATATAGATGACAAGGCAAACGAAAAACAGTATGCCCCACTTGGAGATACATCTTCTTTTTTTTAAAGAAAGTCACTTACAGAAGAGCAAGTTGGTGATTTGTCTTATATCCTGGACCTTTTTCAGCCCTTGTCAGAAAATGATAAATTATTGATGCATATTGTACAGTAGCAACTCTATTTGTGTGTTCTGTCATGGCTTCTGTAGTGCTTAATGTGGAAAGGTTAACTACTGACTGCAAAATTATTTAGATTTCTTCATCTTAGAAAACAGTAAAATTAAAAATTTGCAGTTCACATTCTCTCCCTTTGATAACTGGCATGGAATAGTAATTCCCTGCTTGCATCAGAACTACTGGCACTTGGGAAGAATGGGACAATGTTATATTCACACAGTTGTATCAATCCATCCACAACTAGAAGTACTTTTGTTATTGGAAGCATTATAAACTGTCCACAGACTAAGGCCAGGCTTCAGAAAGCTCATTTTTAAAAAATGGCTCCATAACCTCACCATGAAGTACATTACCCTAACTTTTAACTTTGTCATGAAGAACAAGAAAATGTTTTGAGTGTGTGATGTCAAGTGCAGAAACACTCAGGCAAAGGAATATCTGAATGTTCAGAATTGGTTTGGGTTTTTTTCTTGGCTGACTGCATGTAAAAAGAGAAAATACACTTTATAAATTAGAATAAGTATCCGTGTAAAATTGAGCTGGATTTACTCACTGTGCTTTGATTATCTGGGAGCATTGTTGCAAAATACACACAAACAAGTTCCCCTCCCTAATGCATACCCCAAACTCTAATGCACTTGTTCTCATTTCTGGCTAGACACAGAGAATACAGAGATGGTACCAGGATGTGGGGGAGAGTGGATGGGAGAAAGGAGGAACAGGCTGGAGAGGACACATGTGGAATGTTTACAAAAGCTTTTGGATTCCTAGTGTGTTTTCAGGAGTAGATTTAGGTATTAGTTAAAATTGCTTTTTACTGAAGAAGTCCATTGTGCTTGGTAGAGAAGCACAAGAAAAAGGTCACCCCAAGCAGAGGAAGGGTGGGGGGTACACAGGCAGGAGGTGAAGTAGCTACTAGGCTGTACTGACATGCCAACTGAGAGCTCTTCACCTCTGACTGACTTCCTCAGCTAGCACAGAGCTTTCTTTTCACCCTTAAGGCTTTTCTTCCATTTGATTTAATGTTTTCCCTACCCCTAACTGTCACTGTTACATCCCTTGATTCAACCCACAATTCAGGATTTTTTGAACAGCTGAACTTAGCCAATGACTCTTACTAGTCTGGCATTTAAAGCTGACCCTGTCTTTTCCAAAAGGGACAGGTCATTGTCACCAAACCATTAGCATTTCCCTTCCCACCATCAGTTAAACTATTGTTTTACCAACAATACAGGGCTCTGATTTGCAATTACTCCATGCCTGCTTACCATCCAATCAGTATTTTTGTAACTGTTAGCATAATTAAATGAGCTGTTGCTTCAAATTAGTCTTGCAGCACTATTACATGCTTCTCTTTTATTTTTTTTTTTTCTGTACAATGGAACAAAGCAATGCTTTGAAACAAAAGCATTCAGGCAGTTTACACTCACATTTATTTAAAAAAATACTTAAACACTTGTGTATTTCACCTGTGGATTTTGAACTACAAATCAAATAGGGCTCATCACTTCAAAGAGGTTCACAAGTACAAAAAAACCAGCCTCCTTCTGGCATCTTCACATCCTCCTCTTCTGGGTGCTTATGTACAACACTGTGAAAAAGAGAAAGTGGCACACAGAAGAGGGCCCTGGTAAATAACATGCAGAAGCCTTTTTATTTAAAAACATCTTATTTCCATGGCATATAAATTGACACTGTAATAGATCTCATTCAGCACAAGCAAAGCCAGGCAACTTTTAAGTTCAGGTTTCAAAAAATGCCATTAGCTCTAAACATTATGTATTACTTTGGTTCAGTATTTATTTTATTCATAGCCCAACTATGCTCCAGGAGATGTAGGCTGAACAGAGCAGGAACAAAGGTAGTGCCCTGCAGTATTACTGAGGGGAGCATGAGAGAGTTCCCCAGCAGCAGAATTACAGGTGTCAGACACTAATGCTGTGATCTTTCAATAAAAGCTGGAAATCCCAAGCACTTAAGGGAAAGCTAATGATTAGTTATGAAGGAACAGACATCTTCCTCCTGCTTGGCTGATGATATTCCCAGAACAGATCCAGTCACAACATAAAATGATACTGTGCTCCTAAACCTTTAGTTCTCTGTTCAGCCTGTTCTTGAGCCTTCTGCCTCTCTTCCACTTGTTTTAACTTTTGTAACAGATTATTTCTTTAATTGACTCTCCAGCCGTAATGTCACTCCAGTCCACAGTGTAACAGTCCAAATGCCTTGCAAAAAGCAAGGCTTGGCCTCGTTTCAAGGATTATTTCTCCACCCAAAATGCTCTTTTACACTGGTGCCACATTCTCTTTGATTCTTTTTCTAACATGGGCTTCAGTCCTTTTGTCTTTTTATTACATCCCTCTTTGCTGAGCTCCATTTTCTTCCCAAGCAACTTGGTCAAATTACTTCATTTACCTCCTCTACAAAGTCTCTTCACATTCGACTTGTGAACCTGTTCTATTTTTAGATACTCTTCTCCCTGGCATGTCCTGCTACTACAGCCTGATACCAGAGAGTCATTTCAGGAGCCTGGGATCGTCCTTGAAGTGCACTAAAATCCACCTACTTGAAATCCACTTGGATATTCAAAGGCTTGATATTAAAGCACAAGTGATTTTTTTGACTGGTAGTAAAATCTTTACTCAAAAGATGAAAATAGCCTCCAGGACTAAGGATAAGCATTCATTCAGTCCTGGAAAACTGCTTCACCAGAGAATATTTGTATCACTGTAATATCAGCACTGTAGCATAAATTTATGCAGTAGTTTGCCCAAAAAACCACAAACTCTTATGTTGCAGAGGTCATCTAAGCAAGCAATAAGTGCAAAAGAGTAAGCCTGTCAAACAGTAGAAAATAAACTCCAAGGAGGCTAGAAAAGAGCATGCTTATCTAAATGAACTTCAAGTTCAGAGGAAAAAAAGACCACAGGAATGCAGAAAAGCACAGACCCTGGAAAGTGAAACTGTAAAGAGCAAATATTATAAAGATTTCCAAGAAAGAGTATTAGTTTTAGGCTTACAGGCAGCTTACTTACATCTCAGCCACCCCTCAAATTCAGAATATCAGAACACAATTTTCTAATGTGTGGTAACAGAAGGAGTAGGAATTACCATTATTTCCTCGGATAAATGCATCCCCATACTTGTTCTTTAACTGTCCATTTACATATTCCTCAGTCTGCTCCAGAGCTATGTTCATATATCCATCCAGGCAAGCCAGGACACCTGAGAAGAGAGGCAGTTTAAAAGAGAATCAGCTTGAATTTATTTTAAAAGAAACAAAAATGCATTGTGTTTGAATAGTACAGGGAAAAAAACCACCCTGTATCCTTATAACAAACTAAAAACCCAAGCATGGGCAGATGCCCTCAAAGAATTCAGCTGGGAGTAAAGAATCCCAGGCACTCTGGTAGCAATGTGTAAGAGTTATGGGAGCCAAAAAAATAATAATAAAAAAAAAATTTAAAAAAATTAAGGCATTATTTCAAAAGATGGACAATTTCCACTTTGAAAGTTTAAGCTGTCCCTTCTCACCTGTGTTTTAACACACACCAAAAAAACACCTGTGACATTAAGTGTAACTGGATAACCTACAGACTAAGCCATGTAAACTGAGTTATTAACAAAACTTGTGAAGGATATAGCTGAAAAACAACCCTTTCAATACAGGACAGCATACACATATTTGTCTTCATTCTTACAGAGCTAGAACAACACTGGCTGCAAGTCTGTTTTGATGTCAATAAAATTCTACACATTTTTCAACAAAGGCCACTGAAATCTTCCCACAAAAATAAAATTACACTGTTTTGATAATGCAATTAAAGAAAAAAAATCTGTCATTTGTAATATTAGATGACTTTTTTGATCAGGAAAATATGCATTTTAGTAGCACATAGGTAATACAGCTTTTTACAAGTTGTTTTATCTTCCTCTTGCATGTGGGTTTTCCTGACTTCATCCCTACATAGACAATATTACTTAAATAATTCTTTCCTCTGCTTGAAAAACACCTAGCTATTTACCTAGCAAGTAAAACCTGAAATAAGAGTATATCTGCTGTACTTAGGAAGAGGGAGAAAACTCAGGACATATTATCATTTTTCAGAAGTGTTACTGCAGGATCTTCTAGTTAATAATCAGGAATTCAACTTCTTCTGCCGACTTATCATGGCTTAAAGATTATTATTTTCCTTTCTGTTGTTCTCTCCTCTGCCACCACAGACATAGGAAAAACTGCTCACTGAATGCACCAAAAAAAGCCCGAAGTCAGGATTCTTTTCCACTCTAGTAATTCTGAGGCATCCACACAACAACAGAAAACAAAAATATGTTTGTCCAAAATTAAAACTAGGCCATGTGGATCTACCTGAGCTACAACTCAGTAGGCCATAAATGCAGTATTTTCAAACTCTTTTGTTCCTAGAGTGCATTCATGGTTGTTTCATTCTCTTCTTCCTTTTCTTTATATTTACTCTTACACCACTAATGACATCAAGTATTATCACTGCCCATCTTGGCTAGCAATTTATCTGTTTTATCTGTATGTAGTGATGTTTAATGTACATGTCTATATTTACACACAGAAACCATACATTAATGTATCCCTGATCATTTCCCAGGGCTTCCTGCCTTGGACATTTGCAGCACTTGGCAATGGTTCAAGACATTTTAGCTGCACATCAGCACTTGCATGAGGCCATGCTGGTGCGTGTGGGGCCTCTGAGGGTGGAGGCAACAAAAAAATCAGCAACACAGCCTGGGGGAGAATCTGGACAGATCTGCAACAACAGCCCAAGATGCTGTTTTGTAAATGTTAGGCTTTTACAAATGGTGGTCACATTTCTGCAGAAAACAAACTAAGTGTGTATTTTTCAAAAGAAAACACTATACGGATTTTCTGTCACAAGATCAAAGGAGTGCAGGGAAATAAGGAAAGGGGGGGGGGGGGGAAATCCAGTGACAAATAAGGGTGTTCAAGGAACTCTTGTTCAATTAATGTGGTGTCAGACCGTAGGCACATTAAACTAGCTTTGCTGAGGGGTAAGTTGAATAGTTCATCTACGGCATTTACAAATGGATCTTACCAAGGGAGAGGCAGCAATGGTCTAAAATAGGAAGTGCAGCAAAACCCAAATCTGGTCTGGCCCTGCCTTGTGTACCCTCAGGTAAATGATGACTTGCTTTAATTGACTTTAATGAGCTCTCTCTACATTCTCCTGCACTGAAGAATTTAGAGAGACAGTGTAAGCCTTCAACCCCACCTGAAGAGCTCAGACTGTGTTTCTCAAGGAAATGAGAGACTGCAAATTTTGTCAGCTGAGCGACACTGAAGAGAAACAGGAAGGAATAAGAAGCCACTGCTTGCTCTGTCAGTGAACAATAACAATTTAAAACTGTCATAGCACAAAGTTCCTTATCACAGCACAAACAAGTCTCCTCTCTCAAGTGCCAAGCTGAGCCACTTGACATAAACCTCTCTGAAGAAGGGATCTGTTGCAGAACCATAATGTTGAAGTGATTACAGAATAAAATTTCTTAATTGAGCACAACATGATTAGTTTTGATTGAGTTTGGATACTACTAAAAAAAGTGGTCAGGTTGATACTGTTATCTTAATGAGAGCAGGATCAGGACATTTCACTGCATAGAGAAGTTCAAATTTACTGGTTTTAAAAAAAATCTATAATCCTATATACATGAAGGTATACTGATAGAGTGAAGAAATTAGGAAAAACTGATGGGCTGTGTTAAAATCAAGTTGGCAAAAGCTACAGTAAACTTTTTCCTGTATCTCTGTGAGTCTTGATCCAACACAGGTCTAGGCAGTTGTTTAACAAAGAATGTCAAGAACACTTTCAACCTTGTGTAAGAATTCTATTATGACTGACAGCATGGTTTACTCTGAGGCTTTCCTGGATGAAGATGTGTATTACATCTAAATAGAGAACAAAAAGGTGAAGAAAAGTCTAGTTCCAACAAAGGGTGTTTCTGGCCATTTCAGGAGTTGTAATTCTGGACAATCTTTCCAAGTATTATGTACTATTCAATATATTATACTCAAAATCATCCAGTTTAGTCACCTGTGACCAAGGACATTAATGATTTAGATCAGAAATTTTAATCTTTAAATCCACTGTTGTTACCCTGCTTTTTATCACTTTCTCCAGAGCTGATTTTCTGTTTTTACTGTCACCACTCTGAGATCTCTAATCTCGTACTCCTTGATTCTGGATCACATTGTGTTTTTTCAAAATTGATGCATCTATTCCAAATGAATCTATTCCTCAATGAATTACTTTACTCACAGTAAGAGACAGCTGGAGAACTTACCTCGATAATCAACTCCAGAATTTAATTTTACAACAACTGGCCTTCCAATGATCTGTTTTAGGAAATCACTGGGGGTTTGCTTCCGTAGACTCATCTTGATCTTCTTTGGTAAGCTGAGAAGTGAAAACATTAGGATAAGAGATGTGCTTCCACATTGTTTTAAGACAGGCAGACCCCTGATTTGTAGTACTTTGAGTAGGAGAAAATACTGAAGAAGATGAAAGCAAAACTTTAAGGGTTAAGGTGGGGAGACAGAGCTCCTATAGTCACCGCATTAAACTTCCCCTTTGAATCCTTGTTTGCCACACTGTGCATCTTTTAAGTTTCAACAGTGCCAAAGGCCTCGTCACCCCTAAAACCTTTTGCTAAAACTGTTTCGGAGAGCTAAGCCATAAACAGGTGTTTCATATCTTTAGGGACGGAGAGAGCAGTCCATCCATGCTCTATTCACAGAAGCCCGTGCGGGAATAGCAAGATTAGTTTTGATCTCAGCTCACAAATAGAAGAGAAGCTTAAATTTAAAAGCATGCCTTCAGATAATAAAACAGACCAAGTTAAGGCTTGTGATTAAATTACAGAGGGAAAGATGCTGTGATTTAAAAGCGCGGCAGGCGCACCCAGTTTGGTGCCAGACCCCCTCTCAGTACTCGCCTGATTTCTGCTCCAACATCGCTTTGTTCCGCCTTTTAAGCCAAAGGCAGAAAACACCCGCACGGTGCCGGCTTCCTTTCGCTGCTTCCCGCCGCAAATCGCAATGGCCAATTCCAGCCCTGAATCCAGCGATCCTCACCGTTTCCCTACCAACACCCACCGCCCCGGGGCTGCGTCCCTTTCCCGGACCACACACGCCTTTGGAGCCGCTCCCTCCGTGGGGAACCCTCGCCTTCCAGCCCGGCACCCAGCGCCCTGGCAGAGGCGCCGGCCGGAGACCGCGGCTCGGTGACACAGCGCCGCGGGGAGCACCCAC